>JANJGN010005373.1:0-23058 GCA_026770705.1 Isurus oxyrinchus
CACATCGTAGTGCTGGCAAGGTCGCTCTGCTGGGTGGTTCAGGGGCTGCTTTCCATGACTTGGGCGGCGCCTGCGGTTTTGTGACTTGACATAGTGGGCTGAGAGCTAATTTCTGCCCCATGAAGTGTTCTCTCCCTTTAGGCTGGTCCTGTGTTGTTCATGTAGGTCGGACAGTCTAAGTAGCTGGGTTGCCTTGCCGAGAGTAAGATAGCCTCTAGCCTGCAGGTTTGCAGAGTTTTGCCTGATGACTGAAGTAACGCTGTATCTTAAACATCTTCTACTCCAAAAACTCCGATTCTGTGACTGACTTTCTCTGGGCTCTGGGTGACTCCCAGTGGAAGGGCGGAACTGCAATCCATTTTTGATGATTTTAAAAAGTGTGGGTACAGCTTTAATAGATGACAGGCTTCCAAGATGGCACCGCCGGTTACTGCTGAACGAAGAGTCTTCCCATGCTTGCCAATTTTTGGCAGGCTTTTCAAAATGGCGATGCGCTTCTGCCTGAAGTAGAAGGGACCTCAATGGTGGTGCAGGTCAGCTGGCTGTCAACTTAATGCATTCAGTGGTATCATTTTTATGAGTTGGGATTCTTGGAAAAGAACCCCGGGCTTGCTATTTCCATACTTGGACAGTGGCGAAGTACTGGAGTGGATGAAATTAATCATAAATGATTTTCTTTGGACTCGGACTTAGGAGCCACATGTTGAAACTTAGAGACTGGGATAAGGCTTAGTGATGGGTTGCTTTCACACAGCGCTTCTGACTGAATAACTTCAAAGGGGTTTCACAGGACTAGCTGGCGTGGAATTTTAAATAATGTTTCTCATTCTTGCAGGATGTGAGCTCTGCTTGCTGAACCTGGACTGCCATGAAGGATGCAATAGAGTCTTCTGCTTGAGTAAAACACCACATTTCTTGTTTGCCATTAGGCTCTTCTGTCTCTGGAGCTTTTTCTTAGTTTTTTTTCTGGTGAGTTTTGTCAGCGTATCTCGCTTGAGTTGGGAGTTAGGTTCAGTACAGAATCCATTGAAGGTATTCTTTTTCTTGGTTTTTCAGTATTCTTCTGAGGATGAGGGGTTTGACCCCAATGCGGCCAGCATAAGAATCCTGCTTCGGATACCATGAAATAGGCTTCATAGCCTAGAGTATGTAAACAGCAACTAATAACTTTGTACATATTTGCAGTTGAGAGTACAGTTGTGGAGCTGACTCAAGTCTAGGTCTTTATCCAATTCTGTCCATCTCTAGACTGACCCTGGCTCTGGGTCATGTGCCTTCTTACACCACTGTGTGGACGGTACTGTATTCAGTCCCACAATAACTCTTTATGTACCAGACCCAACTACTACATTTCGCTATGTTTTAAATGCACCTTCTGAGACCAACAAGGCCTGGGGTGGGACTTGAATCTGAAACTTCTGGCTCAGAGGCAGAGATGCTACCACTGTGTGACTGGATTTCCCCCATTTGCTTGGCTAGCTTCCCTAAACTATTCACTTAATTCACTCCCTGTGTTATGGACTGCGGAACATAGGAACAGGAGTCAGCCATTGAGCCCATCAAGCCTGCTCCGCCATTCAATATGATCATGGTGCCTTAAAGTGAGGCCCAACCTGCTCTCGGGCCTACACGAAATATCCCACGGCACAATTTTTAAAAAAAAAAGCATGGGATGCCACTCAGTGTTGTGGTCAAAATTTACCCCTCAATCAAAATCGCTAAAGCAGATAACTTAGTCATTATCACATTGTTGTTTGTGGGACCTTGCCGTGTGCAAATTGGCTGCCACATTTCCTACGTTATAACGGTGACTGCATTTCAACAGTGTTTCATTGGCTGTAAAGTGCTTCAAGGCTGAGGCCTTGAAATATCCTATCAAAATGCAAGTTTTTTCATTATTCTTTCAGAGGACAGTAACTGAAACTGGGGACTGGTCAACTTCAGTGCAATTCTAGGTGTACAAGCCCCAACTATGGACATCAACGGACTATTTAACAGTGGGAGTATAATGCCTGAATCAATCAGCTCCTCACTAAACATAAACACCATAAGACCATAAGACATAGAAGCAGAAGTAAACCATTCGGCCCATTGAGTCTGCTCTGCCATTCAATGAGATCGTGGCTGATCTGATAATCCTCAACTCCACTTTCCTGCCTTTTCTCCATAACCTTTGATTCCCTTACTGATTCAAAATCTGTCGCTCTCAGCCTTGAATATACTTAACGACCCAGCCTCTACAGCCCTCTGCAGTAAAGAATTCCACAGATTGACTGCCCTATGAGAGAAGAAATTCCTCCTCACCTCTGCTTTAAATGGGTGTCCCCTTACTCTGAGATTAACCCCTTTGGTCCTAGGCTCCCCCACAAGGGGAAACAACCTCTCAGCATCTACCCTGTCAAGCCCCCTAAGAATCTCACATGTTTCAACAAGGTCACCTCTCATTCTTCTAAACTCCAATGAGAACAGGCCTAACCTATTCAATCTCTCCTCATCAGAAAATCCCTCCATACCTAGTGAACCTTTGCTGGACTGTCTCCAATGCCAGTATATCTTTCCTTAGATAAGGAGACCAAAACTGTTCACCGTATTCTAGGTGTGGTCTAACTAGTGCCTTGTATAGTTTTAGCAAGACTTCCCTATTTTTATACTCCATTCCATTTGAAATAAAGGCCAACATTCTATTTGTCTTCCCTATTACCTGTGAACTCGTATGCTTGGTTTTTGGGATTCATGCACAAGAACCCCCGAATCCCTCTGTGCTGCAGCTTTCTTCAGTCTTTCTCCATTTAATTGTATTCAGATCCTCTATTCTTCCTGCCAAAGTGCATAACCTCACACTTTCCATCATTATGTTCCATCTGCCACGTTTTTGCCCACTCATTTAACCTGTCCATATCCCTCTGTAGACTTTTTGTGTCACCCTCACCACTTGCCTTCCCACCTATTTTTGTGTCCTCCGCAAACTTGGCGATAGTACATTCATTTCCCTTATGCAAGCATTAGCATATATGTTGTAAATAATTGTGGCCCTAGCACTGATCCCTGTGACTCTCAACTAGTTACAGGTTGCCATCCTGAAAATGCATGCCGTATCCCAACTCTCTGCCCTATATTAGTTGGCCAGTCCTCTATCTATGCTAATATACTACCCCCAATACCATGGGCTCTTATCTTAATAAGCAGCCTTATGTGTGGTACCTTATTGAACACCATTTGGAAACCCAAATATATTGCATCTACTGGTTCCCCTTTAACTATCCTGCTTGTCACCTCCTCAAAGAATCCGAATAAATTTGTCAGGCATGATTTGCCCTTCTGACTCTGCTTGATTAGATTATGCATTTCTAAATGCACTGCTATAACGTCCTTTATAAAAGACTCCAACATTTTCCCAATGACAAATGTTAAACTAACTAGCCTATAGTTACCTATTTATTGTGTCCCTCCGTTTTTGAATAAGGGTGTTACATTGGCAATTTTCCAATCCACTGGGACTTTTCTAGAATTTAAGGACTCTTGGAAGATTACTGCTAGTACTTCCACTATCTCTTCAGCTATTTCCTTTAGTATCTTAGGATGAAACCCATCAGGTCTGGGTGACTTATCGGCCTTTAGCCCCACTAGTTTCCCTAGTTCTTTTTCTCTAGTGATAGTTATTGTATTTATTTCCTTGTGCCACCCCCACCACCCTTTGCCCCATGATTATTTAGTATTTTTGGTGTGCTATAAGTGTCCTCTATCGTGAATACTGATGCAAAGTATTTATTCAACTCCTCTGACATTTCCTGGTTCCCCATTCTCTAAACGGCCTATATTGATTTTGGCCTCATTCTTCCTTTTTATATATTTAAAGAAGCTCTTACTGTCCGTTTTTATATTACTTGCTAGTTTACCCTCAAAGCTTATTTTCTCCCTTATTTTTTTGGTCATCTTCTGTTGGTTTTTAAAACATTCCCAATCCTCTGGCTTACCACTAATCTTTGCCACATTGTATGTTTTTTCTTTCGCTTTGACACTATCCTAAGAGGAGCATTTTTCCTATGGCAGATGGGCTGGGCAGGAGCAGGCGCGGAGCTGATCGCCGCCTGCGATCGGCTGCATGCTGCCATTTTACACTGCCAATTAAGGCCTGCCCAGTGTAATGCCCGGCCGGTAGCGCTACCTATGTGGGCGGGGTGAGGAGGGAGAGTCGGGGCCTGCGCTCTTTCGCGCATGCTTGCAAAAGAGCGCAGCAATCCCCCTGAGGCACAGAGACGCCTTGGGGAGATTGAATAGACTGTAAAGCATTTTAACAAAGTAAAAATGTATTTAAACATGTCCCCACATGAGCTGGGGCATGTTTGTGAAGTTTGGAAAATTTATTTATTTATTTTATAAAAGCTTCAGGAAACCTCATCCCACCCGTGGATGAGGTTTGCTGAAAAACGCTAAGGCTGCTTGGGCTTTTTGCCAGCCCACCAACCTTAAAGTTTGACAGGCAGCATTCTTAATTAGTTTAATTACTCTCCAAATGGCCTTAATAGGCCGTTGACATTTTGGCAGTGCACAGCCACCTCCGGCGCACGCTCGCCGAATGAAATATCGAGATGATGCGCGATGACGTTGGGATGCAGACCCGATGTCATCGCGCGCCATTTTACGCATCAGCATGTCGGGCCCACCCACGTCGGGCCCACCCACCCCACCCCCTCACGCTGACTGGAGGAATCAGCCCTTAACTTCTTTGGTTAACCATGCAACAGCAAGTGATTGCATTATGATCAGGACCAGGAACTCAAGCCTCTTTAACCCAAGGGACAGTGAGGCCAAATGATATGATCATGATCAACTAACTGCACACAGTATTGCCATGGAATCAGGGACCTTCTGGGTCTTTTTGGCACCGCATAACTAGTTACTGGCATAGCTACTTCTCAGGTGCCCGTGAAATATGTGAATGAGTGGCTTTGGATGTCAGTTATTAGCAGCACGATCGCAAGCATTGTTGATTCTTCTGATAATCATGAGCAAACCAATGACCTCCCATCACTCCCACCAGTGCCTCCTCACTACCAATTGTCATTGCACAGGAATAATTTTTTAATATATTTGTTCATGGGATGTGGGCTTTGCTGGCTAGGCCAGCATTTGTTGCCCATCCCTGATTGCCCTTGTTCAGGGGGCATTTAAGAATCAACCGCACTGCTGTGAGTCACATAGGTCAGACCAGGTGAAGACGACAGATTTCTTTTCCTAAAAGATCTTAGTGAACCAGTTGTCTTTTTATGATAATCGGCAATGGTTTTATGGTCATCATCAGACTTTTAATTCCAGGGCCAGGATTTTACGGCCCTGCCGCAGAGTGTCTCATACTGGTGGATAGAGTGAGCCATTTAAATCTCCATTCAGTTCGGCAGGGCTGTAATATCGTGTTGGGTGGGAGGGGCCGTAAAATCCTGGCCCAGATTTTTACTGAATTCAAATTTCCCCATCTGCCGCGGTGGAACTCGAACCCAGGTCCCCAGGGCGTTACCCAGGGTCTCTAGAATACTAGTCTAGTGACAATATCACTCTGCCATCACCTCCCTCAAAGCACATAAACATGCTGCCAATGATTGAATGACCCTCATCAAATTGCCACATGATGTCTCGTCAATGAACTGATGTAAATTTAGAGAGTTATATGTTCAAATCTTTTGCATTTCCTGTGCGCCATGAGTGGCAGCAAGAGAAATCTAACACAAAGGGTGAAATTGTTCCAGATTCGCACTAAGTGCAGTAGCAGGTGGGTACCGCCAGCCACAGTGGCGGATTTTCATCCCGTAGTGTCCCAATCCCGCCACATTATTTATGCATTCCCAGGAAAAACATCATTTCCATGGTGGGCGGGCTCTCATTCGCCAGCCACACCATCACCTCACCACTTCATCACGCCAGGCACCACATTTAAAGTACAGCTGCGTTCAGTGCTTCCAGCCCAGGACTGCAGCAAAGAAGACACGGCCCTGAAAGGCAAGGAGACTGCAGTCTTTTGGATGCCATGGAGGCCCACTGTGATGTCCTGTACCCCTGTTCTGGCCGCAGGAGGGGCAACTACATTACCACTCTGGCTTGGTAGGCAATGGCAGTGGTGGTCAGTGCCAATGCTGTACAGAAGAGGCTGGCCATCCAATGCAGATAGAGGATGAAGGATCTAATCCATGCAGCCAGGGTAAGGCCACCATCTCATCACTCTAAACTCACACACTCAAGCCCATCACACATTTACTGGCATCTCACTCACTGCCAGCTCAAGGGACATCACCATTCATTCTCACACGCACACCCTCACATGTCCACCCGGCCTCATCTCCTCTGGAGACTGCCTCCTCAGCCCTCACTATCTTGAGGCCACTTGCACAAATCAACATATGTCACTGGACACACCCTGGGATACCCACTTCCCCAGTACAGGCTTCGCCCTGCAGCTTCTTCCTTTACTGAGGCCACTTCTCCCCTTTCCCCAAGCAAGACTTTGCCTTGCAGCTATTTGAAAAGCCACCCACATATGGCTGATCTGGTAGGTAGAGGCCTACCCATGACCTCCCCTAAAAGTGATGTGGAGCTGTCTGTGAAGCCTGGCGCTGATGGCTGCAAGTGCTGACTGAAGCAATGTAGGCAAACAAACCTTGAAGTCCCGAGTGAAGAGCAGTCCACCAAGTGCATGTCATGTATATGCTGTTGTGAAACACATCGATGTGTTTTCCCTCCGATGTGGGCAGACGATCCAGCGGTAAGGGATGAGTCCGGCGGATTGGCCTTATAGTGATATCCAGGTGTATTACAATGACCTTCCTGATATCCAATGGCAGGAAATGCAGCCCCCTTTGGCGGGCGGAGCAGATGATCGCAAACTGGTTTCATGATGTTGTGAAACCGATTTTTGGCCTTCTCACCATATTGTTGGCTCACGCCACCAAACATGCCTGATGCCAGTGGGCACAGAAAATCCTTGTCAAAGGCTTAGTCACAGCAGCTGAGGCAGGAGGAAAATATCTGCTTTGAGAGCTAAAGTATCCAAGGAAACTAGCCAAGCTGTTTGGATTAGTCTGCAGCTACGCCAGTTGCTGTGACTTTCAAGGGGCATTATGCATCCAAGTGCTTTTGTGTGAAATAAAGCTGCTGCTGGCCATCTGTAAAGGGACGAGGAGTTAAACTTCCATAGTGGGTCCTTGGCTGGGATTACAGTACTTGGCAGATCCATGAGTTTCCTGTCTGAGTGTCATAATCAAACATCACGCCAAGGATGGACAGACTCTGCAGTGAGAAGTAGGCACACCCATCTCACTGGTACCTGTAAGTAAGTTGCTATTTTCAGAAAAGCATTGGTACAATACCCTTTACCTACCATTCTTTCATGTTACAAATATTTCCATGTGTGTCCTGATGAAAGGCAGGCCCTTGCCTCACTGTCTGCTGAAGTTCCATTCTGAGCTGTTTTCCTGGCAGCTTTTTGTCTGTGGCGGTTTGCCATTGTCTTCCTCTCTCAGGGACAGGGTGAGGAGGCAGGTCCCAAGTTTACCTCAGCCAGAACAGGAATCAAACACATACTGTTGGTGTTATTCTGAACCACATGCTGGCCATCTGAGCTAACGAACCCCTTATTATGAATATGAATATTACTTGACTAGAATTCAATGGGATACTCTGTTATTACTAAACCATATGAAAGAGGGTCCTTCAATTAGAAATGTTTGAAAATCAGTGATTTGGCACACTAATGTATTTAACCCTAGACTAAAGGGCTTGTTTGAGATATCCTATCGATCTCTTGATGCTGAGAAGAATTTTTAGTCACTTTTTTTTATTATTCATTCATGGGATGTGGGCTTTGCTGGCTGGGCCAGCATTTATTGCCAATCTCTAATTGCCCTTGAGAAGGTGGTAGTGAGCTGCCTTCTTGAACCGCTGCAGTCCTTCTGGTGTTGCCATAAGATTAAAGGCAAATGACAAATAGTGTTCTTAGACCTCAAACAAATGGACTGGCCAATAAGTAATTTATGATCTCTTTAAAATCTTTCACTTTTTTTCATTGTCTTTATAATTGTTCTTTTCAATCATGATAGGCTGGCATGTGGTTTCCATGGTTTCATGTTTTTTATTAGTTCGATTTTATTTTAAAAGTAGGTACTTTAATTGAAAAATTGCTCAAATCTTTTATCTGAAAAATTATATTAAATTATTTTATGCTCACTGATTAGATCTAATTTTGCTTTAATTGTGTGTATGTGTCTGGAAAAGTCGCTGTGCCTCCGTATGCTTGCTTGTGTGTCGGAGATTCATAGCCTTTAGAATTGCATGAAGTCCGCTGTCTCAGATCCATCTCATATATCACCTGAGGAGATCTGGAACACCAGAATTTCTTACAGCCTGCATTAATTCTTAAACGCCACCACCACCATTCCCTCTCCCCCCGCCCTACCACCCACTCCCCCCAACGCCCCACGCCGACCCACTTTCATTTAGCTGTACTGTTTGAAATTACAAGATTACCAGGAAACTCAGACAACAGCATCAAAGAGTTAAACCATTAATTTAGGCAGCAGCAGGATTTAATTGTAATAAAAACGAAAAATGGTGGAAACGCTGAACAATTCAGATAGTATCTGTGGAGTCAGGCAGAGAATTGCAGAGAAGCTCAGATGTTTTGTGTCGATGATCCTTTGTCAGAATATTTTAGTTATAATAATGTATTTGATAGCATCTTTATAAATGAGGATTGGCACTAATTTTGGGCATGTGGAATAATAAAAATGACTGCCTTGTTAGGACAAACTCACAAGCCAAGATGCATTTGTCATCATACATTGGTATGACTAAATCTGGCCATACAGAGGTTATATTTTCCTCACAAAGTGTAATCAAATTGGAGAAACAAGTAAATCATTGTACACAGTAATAATTGCTACTTTAAAACATTCCTCCCATGGCTAAATCACTGAAAGGAAAGTAATGAGAGCAAGGAAAGAAAATAGACCTTTTTAAAGTCTTGTTGGCTACTTGTTAATGGCTTTTGAAGTCAGATAGAGAATAAAAAAACACATGGCAACATTTCCTGGATATGAATATATTCTCAATAGTAAATATTTGTTTTTAATAGATGATTTTGTAAACAGTAACATCTTGCATTTATATAGTGCTTCAAACATAGAACAAAATACCTCCAGGCGCTTCAGAGATTTTAGAAACATATGGATCCAGATGTGGAGGCCAAAAGCTTCGTCAAAGAGGTGGGTTTCGGAGATTGTTTTCAAGGAGGAGCTGGAAGAGAAGAACTGGAAGGATTTAGGGAGAGGGCTTCAGGGAATTTGATCCAGCCATGGCTGCCATTGGTGGAGTGAAGGGAGGGCAAGGTAAACAATGCCAGTGTCAAATCTACAAAAGGAGCAGTGAGAATCTGGTGGGAAGGGTGAGGCTGCGGAGTGATTTGAACACAAAGAAGCAAAGTGTGAACAATTGAGGCAGTGTGGGTCCGTAAAGTAGGTCGCCAAGAGCAAAGATGAGGAGCGCCAATGACTTGATCTGGGATCTGGTGTTAGCCACAGTGATGTGTGAGCCGAAGTTAACGGAGCGATGAGAGCATTTGAGCAATTGAAAATGTCGGTGACAAGCACGTGTATGAGGGCTTTAGTTGCAGATGGGCTAAGGGGAGGTGGAGGTAGATAATTTTATGGAGGTTGAAGTAAGTGATGAGGAGGATATCAGGATGAAAGTCCAGCTCAGAATTAAATAAGACACCAAGGATACAAACAGTACGATTGTAAACAGGAGGGCAGTAAATGGCCTACTCAATTGTGTTTTAAAGGAAGTGACCACAGAGGTAGTGGATGCATTGGTTTTGATCTTCCAGAATTCTCTAGGTTCTGGAACAGTGCCCTTGGATTGGAAGGTAGCAAGCATAACCCCACTTTTCAAGAAATGAGGGGGAGAGAAAACAGGGAACTATAGGTCAGTTAGCCTGACATCAGTCATGGGGAAAATGCGAGAATCAATTAATAGGGAAGAGGTGACTGGGTACATGGAAAACCATACGATGATTGGGCAGAGTTAACTCAGATTTATATAAGGGACGTTGTGTTTGACAAAACCATTGGGAGTCTTTTGAAAACGTAACTTGTAGGGTGGATAAGGGGGAATCAGAGGGGATGCAGTACATTTGGATTTTCAAAAAGCACCCACTAAATATCCAGTTAGGCTCATGGGATTGGAGGTAATATATTAGCATAGACTGAGGGGTGGTTAATGGACAAAAAAAAAAATAGAAATAAATGGGTTATGGGTTGGCAGGTTGTAACTAACAGGCTACCACGCAAGTCAGTGCTTGGGCCTCGGCTATATACAATGTATGTCATTGACTTGGATGAAAGGATCGAGTGCGATGTACCCAAGTTTGCTGATACAAATTTCGATGAGAAAGTAGGCTGTAAGGAGGTTGTAAAGAGGCTGCAAAAGGATTTATACAGGTTAAGTGAATGGGCAAGAAGTTGGCAGTTGGCATATAATGTGGAGAAGTGTGAAGCTATCCACTTTGGTAGAAAAAATAAAACTAATAAATATTTCTTAAATGTTAAGAGACTGGAAATACTGTTATTCAAAGGGATCTGGTGTCTTTGTGCACAAACAACAGAAAGTTAAGCAGGTAGAGCAAGCAATGAGGAAAATAAATGGTATGCTAGCCTTTGTTATAAAGGAATTGGAACATTAGAGTAATGCAGTGTTACTACAATTATATAGGGTTTTGGTGAGACCATACCTGGAGTACTGTGTACATTTCTGATCTCCTTAACTAAGGAAGGATATACTTGCCTTAGAGGGAGTGCAACAAAGGTACATTTGACTGATAGCAACCTGCAACATTGGGCAGAATGTAATCCAAGGGACGGGCAGAATGTAATCCCGCTGATTGATCCGGAGGTTGGTGGGATTCCTGAGTGGGCGGGATAATGCAAGAATCAATTAATAGGGAAGAGGTGACTGGGTACACAATCATATGACAGTAGGCCAATTAAGGAAACTGACATGTGGGTTCTGTCCAATTACATCCAGGGATGGACCATTTTGCTGCTCTCACTGGGTCTTCTAATGCCTGCAGTTGCCTCCCTCAGCTGCTCTTCTCAAGCATCCAACATTGTGACCTCTGTGAATATTACCGAAAAGAGAGACATGTTGCTGAAGCTTTTCGACTTGTGCTCATCAAGATAAATGCAAGAGTACCAAATTTCAAACAGTCAAAGCAATTTAAACTACATGACGAAAGGGTTTTAATTCAAGATTTTGCTTCAGATATGCAGTCAAACTCGTAATGTCACTAGAAGTGACATAAATTCTTATGCAGGGACACATTCTCTGCAAACAAAAGGAATATATTCAAGCCTTGCAACTTTTTTGAATTACCAGGAAGATTTGGAGCTTATACTTCCTGTTGCTTTCTCCATGACAATACCTTGGCCAATCAGAGTTGACTTGCTAATCAATCACCATTTTCTCCTGTACCAGAAATTTTGGTGATCATTTGAAATTTAGAATTTTTGTGTTTGTCCGGATGAGTGCAAGATGAAAAACTTCGACAACATGTCTCTCTTTTCAACAATATTGTAAACTCCATTGAAAGAATGATACAAGTTGAGATTTACTGTTCATAGAAAAAACAGCATTAATCTTGTTCCATACTAGAATGCTGTAAGATTGCTCTTAATGAAAAATGATAGGTGGTTAGATTCAAAGCTGTGTCGCTCGTGGATTTATTTTCTGACTTTAAATATTTCTCAGAACACAGGATCCAGTGTCAAAGGCACATTGCTGCGCAGACATTAAGTTAACAAAAATTGGATCGGACTGCTGCCACTGGATTTGATGTTCCATTCTGTGTCCCAAAGACTGCTCCATCAGACCCTGCCTCTCTAAGCTATGTTGCTCAGACTGCTCCATCAGACCCTGACTTTCTATTCTGAGCCCCTCAGACTGCTCCATCAGACCCTGCCTCTCTAAACTGTGTCCCTCAGACTTCTCCAACAGACCCTGCCTCTCTAATCTGTGCCACTCAGACTGCTCCATCAGGTCCTGCCTCTCTAATTTGTGTCCCTCAGACTTCTCCATCAGACACTGCCTCTCTAATCTGTCACTCAGACTGCTCCATCAGACCCTGCCTCTCTAATGTGTGCCCCTCAGACTGCTCTATCAGGACCTGCCCCTCGAGTCTCTCTTCCTCAGACTGCTCCATCAGATCCTGCCTCTCTAATCTGTGCCCCTCAGACTGCTCCATCAGTCCCTGCCTCTCTGATCTGTGCCCCTCAGACTGCTCCATCAGGCCCTGCCTCTCTAATCACTGCCCCTCAGACTGCTCCATCAGGGCCTGCTTCTTTAATCTGTGTCACTCAGACTGCTCCATCAGGCCCTGCCCCTTGAATCTGTCTCCCTCAGACTGCTCCATCAGATCCTGCCACGCTAATCTGTGCCCCTCAAACTGCTCCATCCGGCCCTGCCTCTCTAATCTGTGCCCCTCAGACTGCTCCATCAGCCCTGCCTCTCTAATCTGTGCCCCATCAAAGTGCTCCATCAGCCCTGCCTCTCTAATCTGTGCCCCTCAGAGTGCTCCATCAGATCCTGCCTCTCTAATCTGGGTCCCGCAGACTGCTCCATCAGGCCCTGCCTCTCTAATCTGTGCTCCTCAGACTGTTCTATCAGGCCCTGCCTCTCTGATCTGGGTCCCTCAGACTGCTCCATCAGTCCCTGCCTCTCTGATCTGTGCCCCTCAGACTGCTCCATCAGACCCTGCCTCTCTAATTTGTGCCCCTCAGACTGCTCCATCAGGCCTTGCCTCTCTAATCTGTGTCGCTCAGACTTCTCCATCAGGTCCTTCCTCTCTAAACTGTGCTCCTCAGACTGCTCCATCAGATCCTGCCTCTCAAATCTGTCTCCTTCAGATTGCTCCATCAGACACTGCCTCTCTAATCTGGGTCACTCAGACTGCTCCATCAGACTCTGTCTCCCTAATCTGTGCTCCTCAGACTGTTCTATCAGGCCCTACCTCTCTGATCTGTGCCCCTCAGACTGTTCTATCAGGCCCTGCCTCTCTGATCTGTGCCCCTTAGATTGCTCCATCAGACCCTGCCTCTCGAACCTGTGCCCCATCGGCCTGCTGAATCAGAGCCTGCCTCTCTAAACTGTTCCCCTCAGATTGCTCCATTAGACCATGCCTCTCTAATCTGGGTCACACAGTCTGCTCCATCAGGCCATGCCTCTATAATATCTGCCCCTCAGACTACTCCATCAATCCCGGCCTCTCCAATCTGTGCCCCTCGGACTGCTCCATCATGCCCTGCCTCTCTAATTTGTGCACTGTCAGATTGCTCCATCAAACCCTGCCTCTCTAATCTGTGCCCCAGCAGACTGCTCCATCAGACTCTGCCTCTCTAATCTGTGCCCCTCAGACTGTTCTATCAGGCCCTGCCTCAGTAACTTGGACCCTCAGACTGCTCCATCAGGCCTTGCCACTCTATTCTGTGCCCCTCAGAATGCTCCATCAGATCCTGCCTCTCTAAAATGGGTCCCTCAGACTGCACCATCAGGCCCTGCCACTCTAATCTGTCTCCTTCAGATTGCTCCATCAGACACTGCCTCTCTAATCTGGGTCACTCAGACTGCTCCATCAGGCCCTGCCTCTCTAATCTGTGCCCCTCAGATTGCTCCATCAGACCCTGCCTCTCTAATTTGTGCCCCTCAGATTGCTCCATCAGGCCCTGCATCTCTAATCTGTGCCCCTCAGACTGCTCCATCAGAGCCTGCCTCTCTAATCTGTGCCCCTCAGATTGCTCCATTAGACCATGCCTCTCTAATCTGGGTCACTCAGACTGCTCCATCAGGCCCAGCCTCTATGATCTCTGCCCCTCAAACTGTTCCATCAATCCCGGCCTCTCTGATCTGTTCACCTCAGACTGTTCCATCAGGCCCTGCCTCTCTGATCTGTGCCACTCAGACTGCTCCATCAGGCCCTGCCTCTCTAATCTGTGCCCCATCGGCCTGCTCAATCAGAGCCTACCTCTCTAAACTGTTCCCCTCAGACTGCTCTATCAGGCCCTGCCTCTCTAATCTGTTCCCCTCAGACTGCTCCATCAGCCCCTGCCTCTCTAAATGGGTCCCTCAAACTTCACCATCAGGCCCTGCCTCACAACTGGGTCTCTCATACGGCACCATCAGGCCCAGCCCCTGGAATCTGTCTCCCTCAGACTGCTCCATCAGATCCTGCCACTCTAATCTGTGCCCTTCAAACTGCTCCATCCGGCCCTGCCTTTCTTATCTGTGCCCCTCAGACTGTTCCATCAGGCCCTGCCTCTGTGATCTGTGCCCCATCAGAGTGCTCCATCAGATCCTGCCTCTCTATTATGGCTCCCTCAGACTGCATCATCAGGCCCTGCCACTAATCTGTGCCTCTCAGACTGCTCCATCAGATCCTGCCTCTCTTATCACTGCCCATCAGAACGCTACATCAGGGCCTGCTTCTTTAATCTGTGTCGCTCAGACTGCTGCATCAGACACTGCCTCTCTAATCTGTGCCCCTCAGACTTCTCCATCAGGCCCTGCCTCTCAAATCTGTGCCCCTTCAGACTGCTCCATCAGGCCCTGCCCCTCGAATCTGTCTCCCTCAGACTGCTCCATCAGATCCTGCTACTCTAATCTGTGCCTCTCAAACTGCTCCATCTGGCCCTGCCTCTCTAATCTGTGCCCCTCAGACTGCTCCATCAGACTCTGTCGCTCCTATCTGGGACCCTCAGAATGTTCTATCAGGCCCTGCCTCTCTGATCTGTGCCCCTCAGACTGATCCATCAGACCCTGCCATTCTAATCTGTGCCGCTCAAACTTCTCCATCAGGCCCTGCCTCTCTAATCTGTGCCCCATCGGCCTGCTCCATCAGACCCTGCCTCTCTAAACTGTTCCCCCAGACTGCTCCATCAGATCCTGCTTCTCTTATCACTGCCCATCAGAACGCTACATCAGGGCCTGCTTCTTTAATCTGTGTCGTTCAGACTGCTCCGTCAGACACTGCCTCTCTAATCTGTCTCCTTCAGATTGCTCCGTCAGACACTGCCTCTCTAATCTGGGCCCCTCAGACTGCTCTATCAGGCCCTGCCTCTCTGATCTGTGCCCCCCAGACAGCTCCATCAGGCCCTGCCTCTCTAATCTGGGTCCCTCAAACTGCACCATCAGGCCCTGCCTCACTAACTGGGTCCCTCATAAGGCACCATCAGGCCCTGCCTCTCGAATCTGTCTCCCTCAGACTGTTCCATCAGATCCTGCCTCTCTAATATGGGTCCCTCAGACTGTACCATCAGGCCCTGCCACTCTAATCTGTACCCCTCAGACTGCTCCTTCAGATCCTGCCACTCTAATCTGTGCCCCTCAGACTGCTCCATCAGCCCTGCCTCTCTAATCTGTGCCCCTCAGACTGCTCCATCAGTCCCTGCCTCTCTGATCTGTGCCCCTCAGAGTGCTCCATCAGTCCCTGCCTCTCTAATCTGTGTCGCTCAGACTTCTCCATCAGTCCTTCCTCTCTAAACTGTGCTCCTCAGACTGCTCCATCAGATCCTGCCTCTCAAATCTGTCTCCTTCAGATTGCTCCATCAGACACTGCCTCTCTAATCTGGGTCACTCAGACTGCTCCATCAGACTCTGTCTCCCTAATCTGTGCTCCTCAGACTGTTCTATCAGGCCCTACCTCTCTGATCTGTGCCCCTCAGACTGTTCTATCAGGCCCTGCCTCTCTGATCTGTGCCCCTCAGATTGCTCCAGCAGACCCTGCCTCTCGAATCTGTGCCCCATCAGACTGCTCCATCAGAGCCTGGCTCTTTAATCTGTGCCCCTCAGATTGCTCCATTAGACCATGCCTCTCTAATCTGGGTCACTCAGACTGCTCCATCAGGCCCTGCCTCTATAATCTCTGCCCCTCAAACAGCTCCATCAATCCCGGCCTCTCTGATCTGTGCCCCTCGGACTGCTCCATCATGCCCTGCCTCTCCAATCTGTGCCCCTTAGATTGCTCCATCAGACCCTGCCTCTCTAATCTGTGCCCCATCGGCCTGCTGAATCAGAGCCTGCCTCTCTAAACTGTTCCCCTCAGATTGCTCCATTAGACCATGCCTCTCTAATCTGGGTCACACAGACTGCTCCATCAGGCCATGCCTCTATAATATCTGCCCCTCAGACTACTCCATCAATCCCGGCCTCTCCAATCTGTGCCCCTCGGACTGCTCCATCATGGCCTGCCTCTCTAATTTGTGCACTGTCAGATTGCTCCATCAAACCCTGCCTCTCTAATCTGTGCCCCAGCAGACTGCTCCATCAGACTCTGCCTCTCTAATCTGTGCCCCTCAGACTGTTCTATCAGGCCCTGCCTCAGTAACTTGGACCCTCAGACTGCACCATCAGGCCCTGCCACTCTATTCTGTGCCCCTCAGAATGCTCCATCAGATCCTGCCTCTCTAAAATGGGTCCCTCAGACTGCACCATCAGGCCCTGCCACTCTAATCTGTCTCCTTCAGATTGCTCCATCAGACACTGCCTCTCTAATCTGGGTCACTCAGACTGCTCCATCAGGCCCTGCCTCTCTAATCTGTGCCCCTCAGATTGCTCCATCAGACCCTGCCTCTCTAATTTGTGCCCCTCAGATTGCTCCATCAGGCCCTGCATCTCTAATCTGTGCCCCTCAGACTGCTCCATCAGAGCCTGCCTCTCTAATCTGTGCCCCTCAGATTGCTCCATTAGACCATGCCTCTCTAATCTGGGTCACTCAGACTGCTCCATCAGGCCCAGCCTCTATGATCTCTGCCCCTCAAACTGTTCCATCAATCTCGGCCTCTCTGATCTGTTCCCCTCAGACTGTTCCATCAGGCCCTGCCTCTCTGATCTGTGCCACTCAGACTGCTCCATCAGGCCCTGCCTCTCTAATCTGTGCCCCATCGGCCTGCTCAATCAGAGCCTACCTCTCTAAACTGTTCCCCTCAGACTGCTCTATCAGGCCCTGCCTCTCTAATCTGTTCCCCTCAGACTGCTCCATCAGCCCCTGCCTCTCTAAATGGGTCCCTCAAACTTCACCATCAGGCCCTGCCTCACAACTGGGTCTCTCATACGGCACCATCAGGCCCTGCACCTGGAATCTGTCTCCCTCAGACTGCTCCATCAGATCCTGCCACTCTAATCTGTGCCCTTCAAACTGCTCCATCCGGCCCTGCCTTTCTTAACTGTGCCCCTCAGACTGTTCCATCAGGCCCTGCCTCTGTGATCTGTGCCCCATCAGAGTGCTCCATCAGATCCTGCCTCTCTAATATGGCTCCCTCAGACTGCATCATCAGGCCCTGCCACTCTAATCTGTGCCTCTCAGACTGCTCCATCAGATCCTGCCTCTCTTATCACTGCCCATCAGAACGCTACATCAGGGCCTGCTTCTTTAATCTGTGTCGCTCAGACTGCTGCATCAGACACTGCCTCTCTAATCTGTGCCCCTCAGACTTCTCCATCAGGCCCTGCCTCTCAAATCTGTGCCCCTTCAGACTGCTCCATCAGGCCCTGCCCCTCGAATCTGTCTCCCTCAGACTGCTCCATCAGATCCTGCTACTCTCATCTGTGCCTCTCAAACTGCTCCATCTGGCCCTGCCTCTCTAATCTGTGCCCCGTTAGAGTGCTCCATCAGACCCTGCCTCTCTAATCTGTGCCCCTCAGACTGCTCCATCAGACTCTGTCGCTCCTATCTGGGACCCTCAGAATGTTCTATCAGGCCCTGCCTCTCTGATCTGTGCCCCTCAGACTGATCCATCAGACCCTGCCATTCTAATCTGTGCCGCTCAAACTTCTCCATCAGGCCCTGCCTCTCTAATCTGTGCCCCATCGGCCTGCTCCATCAGACCGTGCCTCTCTAAACTGTTCCCCCAGACTGCTCCATCAGATCCTGCTTCTCTTATCACTGCCCATCAGAACGCTACATCAGGGCCTGCTTCTTTAATCTGTGTCACTCAGACTGCTGCATCAGACCCTGCCTCTCTAATCTGTCTCCTTCAGATTGCTCCGTCAGACACTGCCTCTCTAATCTGGGCCCCTCAGACTGCTCTATCAGGCCCTGCCTCTCTGATCTGTGCCCCCCAGACAGCTCCATCAGGCCCTGCCTCTCTAATCTGGGTCCCTCAAACTGCACCATCAGGCCCTGCCTCACTAACTGGGTCCCTCATAAGGCACCATCAGGCCCTGCCTCTCGAATTTGTCTCCCTCAGACTGTTCCATCAGATCCTGCCTCTCTAATATGGGTCCCTCAGACTGTACCATCAGGCCCTGCCACTCTAATCTGTGCCCCTCAGACTGCTCCTTCAGATCCTGCCACTCTAATCTGTGCCCCTCAGATTGCTCCATTAGACCATGCCTCTCTAAACTGGGTCACTCAGACTGCTCCATCAGGCCATGCCTCTATAATCTCTGCCCCTCAGATTGCTCCATCAGACACTGCCTCTATAATCTGTGCACAGTCAGACTGCTCCATCAGACCCTGCCTCTCTAATCTGTGCACCTCAGATTGCTCCATTAGACCATGCCTCTCTAAACTGGGTCACTCAGACTGCTCCATCAGGCCATGCATCTATAATCTCTGCCCCTCAGCCTGCTCCATCAATCCTGGCCTCTCCAATCTGTTTCCCTCGGACTGCTCCATCAGACCCTGCCTCTCTAAACTGTGCCCCTTAGATTGCTCCATTAGACCCTGTGTCTCTAATCTGTGCCCCAGCAGACTGCTCCATCAGAGCCTGCCTCTCTAATCTGTTCCCCTCAGACTGTTCTATCAGGCCCTGCCTCATTTACTTGGTCCCTCATATGGCACCATCTGGCCCTGCCCCTCGAAACTGTCTCCCTCAGACTGCTCCATCAGAAAATGCCACTCTAACCTGTGCCCCATCAGAGTGCTCCATCAGATCCTGCCACTCTAATCTGTGCCCCTCAGACTGCTCCTTCAGATCCTGCCACTCTAATCTGTGCCCCTCAGATTGCTCCATTAGACCATGCCTCTCTAAACTGGGTCACTCAGACTGCTCCATCAGGCCATGCCTCTATAATCTCTGCCCCTCAGATTGCTCCATCAGACACTGCCTCTATAATCTGTGCACAGTCAGACTGTTCCATCAGACCATGCCTCTCTAATCTGTGCACCTCAGATTGCTCCATTAGACCATGCCTCTCTAAACTGGGTCACTCAGACTGCTCCATCAGGCCATGCATCTATAATCTCTGCCCCTCAGCCTGCTCCATCAATCCCGGCCTCTCCAATCTGTTTCCCTCGGACTGCTCCATCAGACCCTGCCTCTCTAAACTGTGCCCCTTAGATTGCTCCATTAGACCCTGTGTCTCTAATCTGTGCCCCAGCAGACTGCTCCATCAGAGCCTGCCTCTCTAATCTGTTCCCCTCAGACTGTTCCATCAGGCCCTGCCTCATTTACTTGGTCCCTCATATGGCACCATCTGGCCCTGCCCCTCGAAACTGTCTCCCTCAGACTGCTCCATCAGAAAATGCCACTCTAACCTGTGCCCCATCAGAGTGCTCCATCAGATCCTGCCACTCTAATCTGTGCCCCTCAGACTGCACCATCAGGCCCTGCCACTCTATTCTGTGCCCCTCAGAATTCTCCATCAGATCCTGCCTCTCTAAAATGGGTCCCTCAGACTGCACCATCAGGCCCTGGCACTCTAATCTGTCTCCTTCAGATTGCTCCATCAGACACTGCCTCTCTAATCTGGGTCACTCAGACTGCTCCATCAGGCCCTGCCTCTCTAATCTGTGCTCCTCAGACTGTTCTATCAGGCCCTGCCTCTCTGATCTGTGCCCCTCAGACTGCTCCATCAGGCCCTGCCTCTCTAATTTGTGCCCCACAGATTGCTCCATCAGAGCCAGCCTCTCTAATTTGTGCCCCTCAGATTGCTCCATTAGACCATTCCTCTCTAATCTGGGTCACTCAGACTGCTCCATCAGGCCCTGCCTCTCTAATCTGTGCTCCTCACACTGCTCCATCAGTCCCTGCCTCTCAAATTTGTGCTCCCTCAGACTGCTCCATCAGACCCTGCCTCTCTAATCTGTGCCCCTTCAGACTGCTCCATCTGATGCGGCCACTCTAATCTGTGCCCCTCAAACTGCTCCATCAGGCCCTGCCTCTCTAATCTGTGCCTCTCAAACTGCTCCATCAGACCCTGCCTCTCAAATTAGTGCCCCTCAGACTGCTCCATCAGACCCTGCCTCTCTAATCTGTGCCCCTTCAGACTGCTCCGTCTGATGCTGCCACTCTAATCTGTGCCCCTCAAACTGCTCCATCAGGCCCTGGCTCTCTAATCTGTGCCCCTCAGACTGCTCCATTGGGCCCTGCCACTCTAATCAGTGCCCAATCAGAGTGCTCCATCAGACCCTGCCTCTCTAATCTGTTCCCCTCAGAGTGCACCATCAGGACCTGCCACTCTAATCTGTCTCCTTCAGATTGCTCCATCAAACACTGCCTCTCTAAGCTCGGTCCCTCAGACAGCTCCATCAGGCCCTGCCTCTCTAATCTGGGTCCCGCAGACTGCTCAATCAGGCCCTGCCTCTCTAATCTGTGCTCCTAAAACTGTTCTTTCAGGCCCTGCCTCTCTGATCTGTGCCCCTCAGACTGCTCCATCAGACCCTGCCTCTCTAATCTGTGTCGCTCAGACTTCTCCATCAGGCCCTGCCTCTCTAATCTGTGCCCCTCAGATTGCTCCATTAGACTATGGCTCTCTAATCTGGGTCACTCAGACAGCTCCATCAGGCCCTGCCTCTCTAATCTGGGTCCCTCAAACTGCACCATCAGGCCCTGCCTCACTAATTGGGTCCCTCATAAGGCACCATCAGGCCCTGCCCCTCGAATCTGTCTCCCTCAGACTGTTCCATCAGATCCTGCCTCTCTAAAATGGTCCCTCAAACTGCACCATCAGGCCCTGCCACTCTAATCTGTGCCCCTCAGACTGCTTCTTCAGATCCTTTCTCTCCAATATGAGTCCCTCAGACTGCACCATCAGGCCCTGCCCCTCGAATCTGTCTCCCTCAGACTGCTCCATCAGATCCTGCCACTCTAATCTGTGCCCCTCAGATTGCTCCTTTAGACCATGCCTCTCTAAACTGGATCACTCAGACAGCTCCATCAGGCCATGCCTCTATGATCTCTGCCCCTCAAACTGTTCCATCAATCTCGGCCTCTCTGATCTGTTCCCCTCAGACTGCTCTATCAGGCCCTGCCTCTCTAATCTGTTCCCCTCAGACTGCTCCATCAGCCCCTGCCTCTCTAAATGGGTCCCTCAAACTTCACCATCAGGCCCTGCCTCACAACTGGGTCTCTCATACGGCACCATCAGGCCCTGCACCTGGAATCTGTCTCCCTCAGACTGCTCCATCAGATCCTGCCACTCTAATCTGTGCCCTTCAAACTGCTCCATCCGGCCCTGCCTTTCTTAACTGTGCCCCTCAGACTGTTCCATCAGGCCCTGCCTCTGTGATCTGTGCCCCATCAGAGTGCTCCATCAGATCCTGCCTCTCTAATATGGCTCCCTCAGACTGCATCATCAGGCCCTGCCACTCTAATCTGTGCCTCTCAGACTGCTCCATCAGATCCTGCCTCTCTTATCACTGCCCATCAGAACGCTACATCAGGGCCTGCTTCTTTAATCTGTGTCGCTCAGACTGCTGCATCAGACACTGCCTCTCTAATCTGTGCCCCTCAGACTTCTCCATCAGGCCCTGCCTCTCAAATCTGTGCCCCTTCAGACTGCTCCATCAGGCCCTGCCCCTCGAATCTGTCTCCCTCAGACTGCTCCATCAGATCCTGCTACTCTCATCTGTGCCTCTCAAACTGCTCCATCTGGCCCTGCCTCTCTAATCTGTGCCCCGTTAGAGTGCTCCATCAGACCCTGCCTCTCTAATCTGTGCCCCTCAGACTGCTCCATCAGACTCTGTCGCTCCTATCTGGGACCCTCAGAATGTTCTATCAGGCCCTGCCTCTCTGATCTGTGCCCCTCAGACTGATCCATCAGACCCTGCCATTCTAATCTGTGCCGCTCAAACTTCTCCATCAGGCCCTGCCTCTCTAATCTGTGCCCCATCGGCCTGCTCCATCAGACCGTGCCTCTCTAAACTGTTCCCCCAGACTGCTCCATCAGATCCTGCTTCTCTTATCACTGCCCATCAGAACGCTACATCAGGGCCTGCTTCTTTAATCTGTGTCACTCAGACTGCTGCATCAGACCCTGCCTCTCTAATCTGTCTCCTTCAGATTGCTCCGTCAGACACTGCCTCTCTAATCTGGGCCCCTCAGACTGCTCTATCAGGCCCTGCCTCTCTGATCTGTGCCCCCCAGACAGCTCCATCAGGCCCTGCCTCTCTAATCTGGGTCCCTCAAACTGCACCATCAGGCCCTGCCTCACTAACTGGGTCCCTCATAAGGCACCATCAGGCCCTGCCTCTCGAATTTGTCTCCCTCAGACTGTTCCATCAGATCCTGCCTCTCTAATATGGGTCCCTCAGACTGTACCATCAGGCCCTGCCACTCTAATCTGTGCCCCTCAGACTGCTCCTTCAGATCCTGCCACTCTAATCTGTGCCCCTCAGATTGCTCCATTAGACCATGCCTCTCTAAACTGGGTCACTCAGACTGCTCCATCAGGCCATGCCTCTATAATCTCTGCCCCTCAGATTGCTCCATCAGACACTGCCTCTATAATCTGTGCACAGTCAGACTGCTCCATCAGACCCTGCCTCTCTAATCTGTGCACCTCAGATTGCTCCATTAGACCATGCCTCTCTAAACTGGGTCACTCAGACTGCTCCATCAGGCCATGCATCTATAATCTCTGCCCCTCAGCCTGCTCCATCAATCCTGGCCTCTCCAATCTGTTTCCCTCGGACTGCTCCATCAGACCCTGCCTCTCTAAACTGTGCCCCTTAGATTGCTCCATTAGACCCTGTGTCTCTAATCTGTGCCCCAGCAGACTGCTCCATCAGAGCCTGCCTCTCTA
>JANJGN010005374.1:0-23047 GCA_026770705.1 Isurus oxyrinchus
GGATTGATGAATAGTTTGGGGGAGGATTTCAGTGGATTGATGAATAGTTTTGGGGAGGATTGCATTGGATTGATGAATAGTTTGGGTGAGGATTGCAATGGATTGATGAATAGTTTGGTGAGGATTGCAGTGGATTGATGAATAGTTTGTGGAGGATTGCACTGGGTTGATGAATAGTTTCGGGGAGGATTTCAGTCGATTGATGAATATTTTGGGGGAGGATTGCAGTGGATTGATGAATAGTTTGCGGAGGATTGCATTGGGTTGATGAATAGTTTGGGGGAGGATTTCCGTGGATTCATGAATAGTTTGGGGGAGGATTGCAGAGAATTGATGTATAGTTTGGGGGAGGATTTCAGTCGATTGATGAATAGTTTGCGGAGTATTGCAGTGGATTGATGAATAGTTTGGGGCAGGATTTCAGTGGATTGATGAATAGTTTTGGGGAGGATTGCAGTGTATTGATGAATAGTTTGGGGTAGGATTGCAAGGGTGATGAATAGTTTGCGGAGGATTGCAGTGGATTGATGAATAGGTTGGGGGAGGTTTGCAGTGGGTTGATGAATAGTTTGGGGGAGGATTGCAGTGCATTGATGAATAGTTTGGGGGAGGATTTCAGTGGATTGATGAATAGTTTGGGGGAGGATTGCAGTGGATTGATGAATACTTTGGCGGAGGATTGCAGAGAATTGATGTATAGTTTGGGGGAGGATTTCAGTGGATTGATGAATAGATTGCGGAGGATTGTAGTGGATTGATGAATCGTTTGGGAGAGGATTTCAGTTGATTGATGAATAGTTTGCGGAGGATTGCAGTGGATTGATGAATAGTTTGGGGTAGGATTGCAAGGGTGATGAATAGTTTGCGGAGGATTGCAGTGGATTGATGAATTGGTTGGGGGAGGATTGCAGTGGGTTGATGAATAGTTTGGGGGAGGATTGCAGTGGATTGATGAATAGTTTGGGGGAGGATTTCAGTGGATTGATGAATAGTTTGGGGGAGGATTGCAGTGGATTGATGAATATTTTGGCGGAGGATTGCAGAGAATTGATGTATAGTTTGGGGGAGGATTTCAGTGGATTGATGAATAGTTTGCGGAGGATTGCAGTGGATTGATGAATAGTTTGGGGGAGGATTGCAGTGGATTGATGAATAGTTTGGGGGAGGATTTCAGTGGATTGATGAATAGTTTGGGGGAGGATTGCAGTGGATTGATGAATATTTTGGCAGAGGATTGCAGAGAATTGATGTATAGTTTGGGGGAGGATTTCAGTGGATTGATGAATAGTTTGCGGAGGATTGTACTGGATTGATGAATAGTTTGGGAGAGGATTTCAGTTGATTGATGAATAGTTTGCGGAGGATTGCAGTGGATTGATGAATAGTTTGGGGGAAGATTTCAGTGGATTGATGAATAGTTTTGTGCAGGATTGCAGTGGATTGATGAATAGTTTGGGTGAGGATTGTAATGGATTGATGAATAGCTTGGTGAGGATTGCAGTGGATTGATGAATAGTTTGTGGAGGATTGCACTGGGTTGATGAATAGTTTCGGGGAGGATTTCAGTGGATTGATGAATAGTTTGGGGGAGGATTGCAGTGGGTTGATGAATAGTTTGGAGGAGTATTTCAGTGGGTTGATGAATAGTTTGGGGGAGGATTGCAGTTTGTTGATGAATAGTTTGGGTGAGGATTGCAGTGGATTGATGAATAGTTTGCGTGAGGATTGCAGTGGATTGATGAATAGTTTCCGGAAGATTGCAGTAGATTGATGAATAGTTTGCGGGGGATTGCAGTGGATTGATGAATAGTTTGGCGGAGGATTGCAGTGGATTGATGAATAGTTTGGTGGAGGATTGCAGTGGATTGATGAATAGTTTGGGGTTGGATTTCAGTGGGTTGATGAATAGTTTGAGGAGGATTGCAATGGATTGAATAATACTTTGGGGGAGGATTGCAATGGATTGATGAATAGTTTGCGGAGAATTGCAGAGGATTGATGAATAGTTTGGAGAGGATTGCAATGGATTGTTGAATGGTGTGCGGAGGATTGCAGTGGGTTGATGAATAGTTTGGGGGAGGATTGTAGTCGATTGATGAATAGTTTGGGGGAGGATTTCAGTGAAATGATGAATAATTTGCAGAGGATTGCAGTGGATTGATGAATCGTTTGGGAAGGATTTCTGTGGATTGATGAATAGTTTGAGGGAGGATTGCAGTGGATTGATGAATAGTTTGGGAAGGATTGCAGTGGATTGATGAATAGTTTGGTGGAGGATTGCAGCGGATTGATGAATAGTTTGAGGGAGGATTGCAGTGGATTGATGAATAGTTTGGGGGAGGATTGCAGTGGATTGATGAATAGTTTGGGGAAGGATTGCAGTGGATTGATGAATTGATTGAGGGAGGATGGCAGTTAATTGAAGAACAGTTTGGGGCAGGATTGCAGTGGATTGATGAATAGTTTGGGGCAGGATTGCAGTGGATTGATGAATAGTTTGGGGGAGGATTTCTGTGGATTGATGAATAGTTTGGGGAGGATTGCAGTGGATTGATGAATAGTTTGGGGGAGGATTACAGTGGATTGATGAATAGTTTGGGAAGGATTGCAGTAGATTGATGTTTAGTTTGGGGAAGATTGCAGTGGATTGATGAATATTTTGGTGGAGGATTGCAGTGGGTTGATGAATAGTTTGTGGAGGATTGCAGTGAATTGATGAATAGTTTGCGGGAGGATTGCAGTGGATTGATGAATAGTTTGGGGGAGGATTGCAGTGGATTGATGAATAGTTTGGGGGAGGATAGCATTGGATTGATGAATAGTTTGGGGAGGATTGCAGTAGATTGATGAATAGTTTGGGAAGGATTGCAGTGGATTGATGAATAGTTTGGGGGAGGATTGCATTGGATTGATGAATAGTTTAGGAAGGATTGCAGTGGATTGATGAATAGTTTGGGGGAGGATTGCAGTGGATTGATGAATAGTTTGGGATGGATTGCAGTGGATTGATGAATAGTTTGGGGGAGGTTTGCAGTGGATTGGTGAAAGTTTACGGAGGATTGCAGTGGATTGATGAATAGTTTGGGGGAGGATTGCAAATGATTGATGAATAGTTTGGGGGAGGATTGCAGTGCATTGATGAATAGTTTGGGGAGGATTGCAGTAGATTGATGAATAGTTTGCGGAGGATTGCAGTGGATTGATGAATAGTTTGAGTAAGATTGCTTTAGATTGACGAATAGTTTGCGGGGGATTGCAGTGGATTGATGAATAGTTTGCAGGAGGATTGCAGTGGATTGATGAATAGTTTGCGGAGGATTGCAGTGGATTGATGAATAGTTTGCAGAGGATTGCAGTGAATTGATGAATAATTTGGGGGAGGATTGCATGGATTGATGAATAGTTTGGGGAGGATTGCAGTGGATTGATGAATACTTTGGGGGAGGATTGCAATGGATTGATGAATAGTTTGCGGAGGATTGCGGTGGATTGATGAATAGTTTGGTGGAGGTTTGCAATGGGTGTTGAATAGTTTGGGGAGGATTGCAGTGGATTGATGAATAGTTTGGGGGAGGATTGCAGTGGGTTGATGAATAGTTTGGGGGAGGATTGCAGTGGATTGATGAATAGTTTGCGGAAGATTGCTTTAGGTTGATGAATAGTTTGCGGGGGATTGCAGTGGATTGATGAATAGTTTGGGGGAGGATTGCAGTGGATTGATGAATAGTTTGCGGAGGATTGCAGTGGATTGATGAATAGTTTGCAGAGGATTGCAGTGAATTGATGAATAATTTGGGGGAGGATTGCAGTGGATTGATGAATAGTTTGGGGAGGATTGCAGTGGATGGATGAATACTTTGGGGGAGGATTGCAATGGATTGATGAATAGTTTGCGGAGGATTGCGGTCGATTGATGAATAGTTTGGTGGAGGTTTGCAATGGGTGATGAATAGTTTGGGGAGGATTGCAGTGGATTGATGAATAGTTTGGGGCAGGATTGCAGTGGGTTGATGAATAGTTTGGGGGAGGATTGCAGTGTATTGATGAATAGTTTGGGTGAGGATTGCAATGGATTGATGAATAGTTTGGGGGAGGATTTCAATGGATTGATGAATAGTTTGCGGAGGATTGCATTGGGTTGTTGAATATTTTGGGGGAGGATTGCAGTGGAATCATGAATAGTTTGGGGGAGGATTGCAATGGATTGATGAATAGATTGGGGGAGCATTGCAGTGGATTGATGAATAGTTTGGGGGACGATTGCAGTGGATTGATGAATAGTTTGGGGGAGGATTTCAGTGGATTGATGAATAGTTTGGGGGAGGATTGCAGTGAATTGATGAATGGTTTGGGGGAGGATTGCAGTGGATTGATGAATAGTTTGCGGAGGATTGCAGTAGATTGTTGAGTAGTTTGGGGGAGGATTGCAGTGTATTGATGAATAGTTTGGGAAGGATTGCAGTGGATTGATGAATAGTTTGGGGGACGATTGCAGTGGATTGATGAATAGTTTGGTGGAGGATTGCAATGGATTGATGAATAGTTTGGTGGAGGATTGCAGTGGATTGATGAATAGTTTGGGGAGGATTGCAGTGGATTGATGAATAGTTTGGGGGAGGATTTCAGTGGATCGATGAATAGTTTGGGTGAGGATTGCAGTGGGTTGATGAATAGTTTGGAGGAGTATTTCAGTGGGTTGATGAATAGTTTGGGGGAGGATTGCAGTTTGTTGATGAATAGTTTGGGTGAGGATTGCAGTGGATTGATGAATAGTTTGCGTGAGGATTGCAGTGGATTGATGAATAGTTTGGCGGAGGATTGCAGTGGATTGATGAATAGTTTGGTGGAGGATTGCAGTGGATTGATGAATAGTTTGGGGAGGATTGCAGTGGATTGATGAATAGTTTGGGGTTGGATTTCAGTGGGTTGATGAATAGTTTGAGGAGGATTGCAATGGATTGATGAATACTTTGGGGGAGGATTGCAATGGATTGATGAATTGTTTGCGGAGAATTGCAGCGGATTGATGAATAGTTTGGGGGAGGATGGCAATGGATTGTTGAATGGTGTGCGGAGGATTGCAGTGGGTTGATGTATAGTTTGGGTGAGGATTGTAGTCGATCGATGAATAGTTTGGGGGAGGATTTCAGTGAAATGATGAATAATTTGCAGAGGATTGCAGTAGATTGATGTTTTGTTTGGGGAGGATTGCAGTGGATTGATGAATATTTTGGTGGAGGATTGCAGTGGGTTGATGAATAGTTTGGGGTAGGATTGCAGTGGGTTGATGAATAGTTTGGGTGAGGATAGCAGCGGATTGATGAATAGTTTGGGGGAGGATTGCAGTAGATTGATGAATAGTTTGGGAAGGATTGCAGTGGATTGATGAATAGTTTGGGGGAGGATTGCATTGGATTGATGAATAGTTTGGGAAGGTTTGCAGTGGATTGATGAATAGTTTGGGGGAGGATTGCAGTGGATTGGTGAATAGTTTGCGGAGGATTGCAGTAGACTGATTAATAGTTTGGGAAGGATTGCTGTGGATTGATGAATAGTTTGGGGGAGGATTGCAGTGGATTGATGAATAGTTTGGGATGGATTGCAGTGGATTGATGAATAGTTTGGGGGAGGATTGCAGTGGATTGATGAATAGTTTGCGGAGGATTGCAGTGGATTGATGAATAGTTTGGGGGAGGATTGCAGTGGATTGATGAATAGTTTGCGGAGGATTGCAGTGGATTGATGAATAGTTTGCAGAGGATTGCAGTGAATTGATGAATAATTTGGGGGAGGATTGCAGTGGATTGATGAATAGTTTGGGGAGGATTGCAGTGGATTGATGAATACTTTGGGGGAGGATTGCAATGGATTGATGAATAGTTTGCGGAGGATTGCGGTCGATTGATGAATAGTTTGGTGGAGGTTTGCAATGGGTGATGAATAGTTTGGGGAGGATTGCAGTGGATTGATGAATAGTTTGGGGGAGGATTGCAGTGGGTTGATGAATAGTTTGGGGGAGGATTGCAGTGGATTGATGAATAGTTTGGGGGAGGATTTCAGTGGATTGATGAATAGTTTGGGGGAGGATTTCAGTGGATTGATGAATAGTTTTGGGGAGGATTGCAGTGGATTGATGAATAGTTTGGGTGAGGATTGCAATGGATTGATGAATAGTTTGGTGAGGATTGCAGTGGATTGATGAATAGTTTGTGGAGGATTACACTGGGTTGATGAATAGTTTCGGGGAGGATTTCAGTCGATTGATGAATAGTTTGTGGGAGGATTGCAGTGGATTGATGAATAGTTTGCGGAGGATTGCATTGGGTTGATGAATAGTTTGGGGGAGGATTTCCGTCGATTCATGAATAGTTTGGGGGAGGATTGCAGAGAATTGATGTATAGTTTGGGGGAGGATTTCAGTCGATTGATGAATAGTTTGCGGAGTATTGCAGTGGATTGATGAATAGTTTGGGGCAGGATTTCAGTGGATTGATGAATAGTTTTGGGGAGGATTGCAGTGTATTGATGAATAGTTTGGGTGAGGATTGCAATGGATTGATGAATAGTTTGGGGGAGGATTTCAATGGATTGATGAATAGTTTGCGGAGGATTGCATTGGGTTGTTGAATATTTTGGGGGAGGATTGCAGTGGAATCATGAATAGTTTGGGGGAGGATTGCAATGGATTGATGAATAGATTGGGGGAGCATTGCAGTGGATTAATGAATAGTTTGGGGGAGGATTGCAGTGGATTGATGAATAGTTTGGGGGAGGATTTCAGTGGATTGATGAATAGTTTGGGGGAGGATTGCAGTGAATTGATGAATAGTTTGGGGGAGGATTGCAGTGGATTGATGAATAGTTTGCGGAGGATTGCAGCAGATTGTTGAGTAGTTTGGGGGAGGATTGCAGTGGATTGATGAATAGTTTGGGAAGGATTGCAGTGGATTGATGAATAGTTTGGGGGACGATTGCAGTGGATTGATGAATAGTTTGGTGGAGGATTGCAATGGATTGATGAATAGTTTGGTGGAGGATTGCAGTGGATTGATGAATAGTTTGGGGAGGATTGCAGTGGATTGATGAATAGTTTGGGGGAGGATTTCAGTGGATTGATGAAGAGTTTGGGGGAGGATTGCAGTGGGTTGATGAATAGTTTGGAGGAGTATTTCAGTGGGTTGATGAATAGTTTGGGGGAGGATTGCAGTTTGTTGATGAATAGTTTGGGTGAGGATTGCAGTGGATTGATGAATAGTTTGCATGAGGATTGCAGTGGATTGATGAATAGTTTCCGGAAGATTGCAGTAGATTGATGAATAGTTTGCGGCGGATTGCAGTGGATTGATGAATAGTTTGGCGGAGGATTGCAGTGGATTGATGAATAGTTTGGTGGAGGATTGCAGTGGATTGATGAATAGTTTGGGGAGGATTGCAGTGGATTGATGAATAGTTTGGGGTTGGATTTCAGTGGGTTGATGACTAGTTTGAGGAGGATTGCAATGGATTGATGAATACTTTGGGGGAGGATTGCAATGGATTGATGAATAGTTTGCGGAGAATTGCAGAGGATTGATGAATAGTATGCGGGAGGATTGCAATGGATTGTTGAATGGTGTGCGGAGGATTGCAGTGGGTTGATGACTAGTTTGGGGGAGGATTGTAGTCGATTGATGAATAGTTTGGGGGAGGATTTCAGTGAAATGATGAATAATTTGCAGAGGATTGCAGTGGATTGATGAATAGTTTGGCAAGGATTTCTGTGTATTGATGAATAGTTTGAGGGAGGATTGCAGCGGATTGATGAATAGTTTGGGAAGGATTGCAGTGGTTGGATGAATAGTTTGGGGGAGGATTTCAGTGGATTGATGAATAGTTTGGGGGAGGATTTCAGTGGATTGATGAATAGTTTGGGGGAGGATTGCAGTGGATTGATGAATAGTTTGGGGGAGGATTTCAGTGGATTGATGAATAGTTTGGGGGAGGATTGCAGTGGATTGATGAATTGATTGGGGGAGGATTGCAGTTAATTGAAGAACAGTTTGGGGGAGGATTGCAGTGGATTGATGAATAGTTTGGGGCAGGATTGCAGTGGATTGATGAATAGTTTGGGGGAGGATTTCTGTGGATTGATGAATAGTTTGGGGAGGATTGCAGTGGATTGATGAATAGTTTGGGGGAGGATTGCAGTGGATTGATGAATAGTTTTGGAAGGATTGCAGTAGATTGATGTTTAGTTTGGGGAGGATTGCAGTGGATTGATGAATATTTTGGCGGAGGATTGCAGTGGGTTGATGAATAGTTTGGGGTAGGATTGCAGTGGGTTGATGAATAGTTTGCGGAGGATTGCAGTGGATTGATGAATAGATTGGGGGTGCATTGCAGTGGATTGATGAATAGTTTGGGGGAGGATTGCAGTGGATTGATGAATAGTTTGGGGGAGGATTTCAGTGGATTGATGAATAGTTTGGGGGAGGATTGCAGTGAATTGATGAATAGTTTGGGGGAGGATTGCAGTGGATTGATGAATAGTTTGCGGAGGATTGCAGTAGATTGTTGAGTAGTTTGGGGGAGGATTGCAGTGGATTGATGAATAGTTTGGGAAGGATTGCAGTGGATTGATGAATAGTTTGGGGGACGATTGCAGTGGATTGATGAATTGTTTGGTGGAGGATTGCAATGGATGGTTGAATAGTTTGGTGGAGGATTGCAGTGGATTCATGAATAGTTTGCGGAGGATTGCGGTGGATTGATGAATAGTTTGGTGGAGGTTTGCAATGGGTGATGAATAGTTTGGGGAGGATTGCAGTGGATTGATGAATAGTTTGGGTGAGGATAGCAGCGGATTGATGAATAGTTTGGGGGAGGATTGCAGTAGATTGATGAATAGTTTGGGAAGGATTGCAGTGGATTGATGAATAGTTTGGGGGAGGATTGCATTGGATTGATGAATAGTTTGGGAAGGTTTGCAGTGGATTGATGAATAGTTTGGGGGAGGATTGCAGTGGATTGGTGAATAGTTTGCGGAGGATTGCAGTAGACTGATTAATAGTTTGGGAAGGATTGCTGTGGATTGATGAATAGTTTGGGGGAGGATTGCAGTGGATTGATGAATAGTTTGGGATGGATTGCAGTGGATTGATGAATAGTTTGGGGGAGGATTGCAGTGGATTGATGAATAGTTTGCGGAGGATTGCAGTGGATTGATGAATAGTTTGGCGGAGGATTGCAGTGGATTGATGAATAGTTTGCGGAGGATTGCAGTGGATTGATGAATAGTTTGCAGAGGATTGCAGTGAATTGATGAATAATTTGGGGGAGGATTGCAGTGGATTGATGAATAGTTTGGGGAGGATTGCAGTGGATTGATGAATACTTTGGGGGAGGATTGCAATGGATTGATGAATAGTTTGCGGAGGATTGCGGTCGATTGATGAATAGTTTGGTGGAGGTTTGCAATGGGTGATGAATAGTTTGGGGAGGATTGCAGTGGATTGATGAATAGTTTGGGGGAGGATTGCAGTGGGTTGATGAATAGTTTGGGGGAGGATTGCAGTGGATTGATGAATAGTTTGGGGGAGGATTTCAGTGGATTGATGAATAGTTTGGGGGAGGATTTCAGTGGATTGATGAATAGTTTTGGGGAGGATTGCAGTGGATTGATGAATAGTTTGGGTGAGGATTGCAATGGATTGATGAATAGTTTGGTGAGGATTGCAGTGGATTGATGAATAGTTTGTGGAGGATTACACTGGGTTGATGAATAGTTTCGGGGAGGATTTCAGTCGATTGATGAATAGTTTGTGGGAGGATTGCAGTGGATTGATGAATAGTTTGCGGAGGATTGCATTGGGTTGATGAATAGTTTGGGGGAGGATTTCCGTGGATTCATGAATAGTTTGGGGGAGGATTGCAGAGAATTGATGTATAGTTTGGGGGAGGATTTCAGTCGATTGATGAATAGTTTGCGGAGTATTGCAGTGGATTGATGAATAGTTTGGGGCAGGATTTCAGTGGATTGATGAATAGTTTTGGGGAGGATTGCAGTGTATTGATGAATAGTTTGGGTGAGGATTGCAATGGATTGATGAATAGTTTGGGGGAGGATTTCAATGGATTGATGAATAGTTTGCGGAGGATTGCATTGGGTTGTTGAATATTTTGGGGGAGGATTGCAGTGGAATCATGAATAGTTTGGGGGAGGATTGCAATGGATTGATGAATAGATTGGGGGAGCATTGCAGTGGATTAATGAATAGTTTGGGGGAGGATTGCAGTGGATTGATGAATAGTTTGGGGGAGGATTTCAGTGGATTGATGAATAGTTTGGGGGAGGATTGCAGTGAATTGATGAATAGTTTGGGGGAGGATTGCAGTGGATTGATGAATAGTTTGCGGAGGATTGCAGCAGATTGTTGAGTAGTTTGGGGGAGGATTGCAGTGGATTGATGAATAGTTTGGGAAGGATTGCAGTGGATTGATGAATAGTTTGGGGGACGATTGCAGTGGATTGATGAATAGTTTGGTGGAGGATTGCAATGGATTGATGAATAGTTTGGTGGAGGATTGCAGTGGATTGATGAATAGTTTGGGGAGGATTGCAGTGGATTGATGAATAGTTTGGGGGAGGATTTCAGTGGATTGATGAAGAGTTTGGGGGAGGATTGCAGTGGGTTGATGAATAGTTTGGAGGAGTATTTCAGTGGGTTGATGAATAGTTTGGGGGAGGATTGCAGTTTGTTGATGAATAGTTTGGGTGAGGATTGCAGTGGATTGATGAATAGTTTGCATGAGGATTGCAGTGGATTGATGAATAGTTTCCGGAAGATTGCAGTAGATTGATGAATAGTTTGCGGCGGATTGCAGTGGATTGATGAATAGTTTGGCGGAGGATTGCAGTGGATTGATGAATAGTTTGGTGGAGGATTGCAGTGGATTGATGAATAGTTTGGGGAGGATTGCAGTGGATTGATGAATAGTTTGGGGTTGGATTTCAGTGGGTTGATGACTAGTTTGAGGAGGATTGCAATGGATTGATGAATACTTTGGGGGAGGATTGCAATGGATTGATGAATAGTTTGCGGAGAATTGCAGAGGATTGATGAATAGTATGGGGGAGGATTGCAATGGATTGTTGAATGGTGTGCGGAGGATTGCAGTGGGTTGATGAATAGTTTGGGGGAGGATTGTAGTCGATTGATGAATAGTTTGGGGGAGGATTTCAGTGAAATGATGAATAATTTGCAGAGGATTGCAGTGGATTGATGAATAGTTTGGCAAGGATTTCTGTGTATTGATGAATAGTTTGAGGGAGGATTGCAGCGGATTGATGAATAGTTTGGGAAGGATTGCAGTGGTTGGATGAATAGTTTGGGGGAGGATTTCAGTGGATTGATGAATAGTTTGGGGGAGGATTTCAGTGGATTGATGAATAGTTTGGGGGAGGATTGCAGTGGATTGATGAATAGTTTGGGGGAGGATTTCAGTGGATTGATGAATAGTTTGGGGGAGGATTGCAGTGGATTGATGAATTGATTGGGGGAGGATTGCAGTTAATTGAAGAACAGTTTGGGGGAGGATTGCAGTGGATTGATGAATAGTTTGGGGCAGGATTGCAGTGGATTGATGAATAGTTTGGGGGAGGATTTCTGTGGATTGATGAATAGTTTGGGGAGGATTGCAGTGGATTGATGAATAGTTTGGGGGAGGATTGCAGTGGATTGATGAATAGTTTTGGAAGGATTGCAGTAGATTGATGTTTAGTTTGGGGAGGATTGCAGTGGATTGATGAATATTTTGGCGGAGGATTGCAGTGGGTTGATGAATAGTTTGGGGTAGGATTGCAGTGGGTTGATGAATAGTTTGCGGAGGATTGCAGTGGATTGATGAATAGATTGGGGGTGCATTGCAGTGGATTGATGAATAGTTTGGGGGAGGATTGCAGTGGATTGATGAATAGTTTGGGGGAGGATTTCAGTGGATTGATGAATAGTTTGGGGGAGGATTGCAGTGAATTGATGAATAGTTTGGGGGAGGATTGCAGTGGATTGATGAATAGTTTGCGGAGGATTGCAGTAGATTGTTGAGTAGTTTGGGGGAGGATTGCAGTGGATTGATGAATAGTTTGGGAAGGATTGCAGTGGATTGATGAATAGTTTGGGGGACGATTGCAGTGGATTGATGAATTGTTTGGTGGAGGATTGCAATGGATGGTTGAATAGTTTGGTGGAGGATTGCAGTGGATTCATGAATAGTTTGCGGAGGATTGCGGTGGATTGATGAATAGTTTGGTGGAGGTTTGCAATGGGTGATGAATAGTTTGGGGAGGATTGCAGTGGATTGATGAATAGTTTGGGGGAGGATTGCAGTGGGTTGATGAATAGTTTGTGGGAGGATTGCAGTGGATTGATGAATAGTTTGGGGGAGGATTTCAGTGGATTGATGAATAGTTTGGGGGAGGATTTCAGTGGATTGATGAATAGTTTTGGGGAGGATTGCAGTGGATTGATGAATAGTTTGGGTGAGGATTGCAATGGATTGATGAATAGTTTGGTGAGGATTGCAGTGGATTGATGAATAGTTTGTGGAGGATTACACTGGGTTGATGAATAGTTTCGGGGAGGATTTCAGTCGATTGATGAATAGTTTGGGGGAGGATTGCAGTGGATTGATGAATAGTTTGCGGAGGATTGCATTGGGTTGATGAATAGTTTGGGGGAGGATTTCCATGGATTCATGAATAGTTTGGGGGAGGATTGCAGAGAATTGATGTATAGTTTGGGGGAGGATTTCAGTCGATTGATGAATAGTTTGCGGAGTATTGCAGTGGATTGATGAATAGTTTGGGGCAGGATTTCAGTGGATTGATGAATAGTTTTGGGGAGGATTGCAGTGTATTGATGAATAGTTTGGGTGAGGATTGCAATGGATTGATGAATAGTTTGGGGGAGGATTTCAATGGATTGATGAATAGTTTGCGGAGGATTGCATTGGGTTGTTGAATATTTTGGGGGAGGATTGCAGTGGAATCATGAATAGTTTGGGGGAGGATTGCAATGGATTGATGAATAGATTGGGGGAGCATTGCAGTGGATTAATAAATAGTTTGGGGGAGGATTGCAGTGGATTGATGAATAGTTTGGGGGAGGATTGCAGTGGATTGATGAATAGTTTGGGGGAGGATTTCAGTGGATTGATGAATAGTTTGGGGGAGGATTGCAGTGGATTGATGAATAGTTTGGGGGAGGATTGCAGTGGATTGATGAATAGTTTGGGGGAGGATTTCAGTGGATTGATGAATAGTTTGGGGGAGGATTGCAGTGAATTGATGAATAGTTTGGGGGAGGATGGCAGTGGATTGATGAATAGTTTGCGGAGGATTGCAGCAGATTGTTGAGTAGTTTGGGGGAGGATTGCAGTGGATTGATGAATAGTTTGGGAAGGATTGCAGTGGATTGATGAATACTTTGGGGGACGATTGCAGTGGATTGATGAATAGTTTGGTGGAGGATTGCAATGGATTGATGAATAGTTTGGTGGAGGATTGCAGTGGATTGATGAATAGTTTGGGGAGGATTGCAGTGGATTGATGAATAGTTTGGGGGAGGATTTCAGTGGATTGATGAATAGTTTTGGGGGAGGATTGCAGTGGGTTGATGAATAGTTTGGAGGAGTATTTCAGTGGGTTGATGAATAGTTTGGGGGAGGATTGCAGTTTGTTGATGAATAGTTTGGGTGAGGATTGCAGTGGATTGATGAATAGTTTGCATGAGGATTGCAGTGGATTGATGAATAGTTTGCGGAGGATTGCAATGGATTGATGAATACTTTGGGGGAGGATTGCAATGGATTGATGAATAGTTTGCGGAGAATTGCAGAGGATTGATGAATAGTTTGGGGGAGGATTGCAATGGATTGTTGAATGGTGTGCGGAGGATTGCAGTGGGTTGATGAATAGTTTGGGGGAGGATTGTAGTCGATTGATGAATAGTTTGGGGGAGGATTTCAGTGAAATGATGAATAATTTGCAGAGGATTGCAGTGGATTGATGAATAGTTTGGCAAGGATTTCTGTGTATTGATGAATAGTTTGAGGGAGGATTGCAGCGGATTGATGAATAGTTTCGGAAGGATTGCAGTGGATTGATGAATAGTTTGGGGAAGTATTGCAGTGGATTGATGAATAGTTTGGGGGAGGATTTCAGTGGATTGATGAATAGTTTGGGGGAGGATTGCAGTGGATTGATGAATTGATTGGGGGAGGATTGCAGTTAATTGAAGAACAGTTTGGGGGAGGATTGCAGTGGATTGATGAATAGTTTGGGGCAGGATTGCAATGGATTGATGAATAGTTTGGTGAGGATTGCAGTGGATTGATGAATAGTTTGTGGAGGATTACACTGGGTTGATGAATAGTTTCGGGGAGGATTTCAGTCGATTGATGAATAGTTTGGGGGAGGATTGCAGTGGATTGATGAATAGTTTGCGGAGGATTGCATTGGGTTGATGAATAGTTTGGGGGAGGATTTCCGTGGATTCATGAATAGTTTGGGGGAGGATTGCAGAGAATTGATGTATAGTTTGGGGGAGGATTTCAGTCGATTGATGAATAGTTTGCGGAGTATTGCAGTGGATTGATGAATAGTTTGGGGCAGGATTTCAGTGGATTGATGAATAGTTTTGGGGAGGATTGCAGTGTATTGATGAATAGTTTGGGTGAGGATTGCAATGGATTGATGAATAGTTTGGGGGAGGATTTCAATGGATTGATGAATAGTTTGCGGAGGATTGCATTGGGTTGTTGAATATTTTGGGGGAGGATTGCAGTGGAATCATGAATAGTTTGGGGGAGGATTGCAATGGATTGATGAATAGATTGGGGGAGCATTGCAGTGGATTAATGAATAGTTTGGGGGAGGATTGCAGTGGATTGATGAATAGTTTGGGGGAGGATTTCAGTGGATTGATGAATAGTTTGGGGGAGGATTGCAGTGAATTGATGAATAGTTTGGGGGAGGATTGCAGTGGATTGATGAATAGTTTGCAGAGGATTGCAGCAGATTGTTGAGTAGTTTGGGGGAGGATTGCAGTGGATTGATGAATAGTTTGGGAAGGATTGCAGTGGATTGATGAATAGTTTGGGGGACGATTGCAGTGGATTGATGAATAGTTTGGTGGAGGATTGCAATGGATTGATGAATAGTTTGGTGGAGGATTGCAGTGGATTGATGAATAGTTTGGGGAGGATTGCAGTGGATTGATGAATAGTTTGGGGGAGGATTTCAGTGGATTGATGAAGAGTTTGGGGGAGGATTGCAGTGGGTTGATGAATAGTTTGGAGGAGTATTTCAGTGGGTTGATGAATAGTTTGGGGGAGGATTGCAGTTTGTTGATGAATAGTTTGGGTGAGGATTGCAGTGGATTGATGAATAGTTTGCATGAGGATTGCAGTGGATTGATGAATAGTTTCCGGAAGATTGCAGTAGATTGATGAATAGTTTGCGGCGGATTGCAGTGGATTGATGAATAGTTTGGTGGAGGATTGCAGTGGATTGATGAATAGTTTGGTGGAGGATTGCAGTGGATTGATGAATAGTTTGGGGAGGATTGCAGTGGATTGATGAATAGTTTGGGGTTGGATTTCAGTGGGTTGATGAATAGTTTGAGGAGGATTGCAATGGATTGATGAATACTTTGGGGGAGGATTGCAATGGATTGATGAATAGTTTGCGGAGAATTGCAGAGGATTGATGAATAGTATGGGGGAGGATTGCAATGGATTGTTGAATGGTGTGCGGAGGATTGCAGTGGGTTGATGAATAGTGTGGGGGAGGATTGTAGTCGATTGATGAATAGTTTGGGGGAGGATTTCAGTGAAATGATGAATAATTTGCAGAGGATTGCAGTGGATTGATGAATAGTTTGGCAAGGATTTCTGTGTATTGATGAATAGTTTGAGGGAGGATTGCAGCGGATTGATGAATAGTTTGGGAAGAATTGCAGTGGATTGATGAATAGTTTGGGGAAGTATTGCAGTGGATTGATGAATAGTTTGGGGGAGGATTTCAGTGGATTGATGAATAGTTTGGGGGAGGATTGCAGTGGATTGATGAATTGATTGGGGGAGGATTGCAGTTAATTGAAGAACAGTTTGGGGGAGGATTGCAGTGGATTGATGAATAGTTTGGGGCAGGATTGCAGTGGATTGATGAATAGTTTGGGGGAGGATTTCTGTGGATTGATGAATAGTTTGGGGAGGATTGCAGTGGATTGATGAATAGTTTCGGGGAGGATTTCAGTCGATTGATGAATAGTTTGGGGGAGGATTGCAGTGGATTGATGAATAGTTTGTGGAGGATTACACTGGGTTGATGAATAGTTTCGGGGAGGATTTCAGTCGATTGATGAATAGTTTGGGGGAGGATTGCTGTGGATTGATGAATAGTTTGCGGAGGATTGCATTGGGTTGATGAATAGTTTGGGGGAGGATTTCCGTGGATTCATGAATAGTTTGGGGGAGGATTGCAGAGAATTGATGTATAGTTTGGGGGAGGATTTCAGTCGATTGATGAATAGTTTGCGGAGTATTGCAGTGGATTGATGAATAGTTTGGGGCAGGATTTCAGTGGATTGATGAATAGTTTTGGGGAGGATTGCAGTGTATTGATGAATAGTTTGGGTGAGGATTGCAATGGATTGATGAATAGTTTGGGGGAGGATTTCAATGGATTGATGAATAGTTTGCGGAGGATTGCATTGGGTTGTTGAATATTTTGGGGGAGGATTGCAGTGGAATCATGAATAGTTTGGGGGAGGATTGCAATGGATTGATGAATAGATTGGGGGAGCATTGCAGTCGATTAATGAATAGTTTGGGGGAGGATTGCAGTGGATTGATGAATAGTTTGGGGGAGGATTTCAGTGGATTGATGAATAGTTTGGGGGAGGATTGCAGTGAATTGATGAATAGTTTGGGGGAGGATTGCAGTGGATTGATGAATAGTTTGCGGAGGATTGCAGCAGATTGTTGAGTAGTTTGGGGGAGGATTGCAGTGGATTGATGAATAGTTTGGGAAGGATTGCAGTGGATTGATGAATACTTTGGGGGACGATTGCAGTGGATTGATGAATAGTTTGGTGGAGGATTGCAATGGATTGATGAATAGTTTGGTGGAGGATTGCAGTGGATTGATGAATTTTTTGGGGGAGGATTGCAGTGGATTGATGAATAGTTTGGGGGAGGATTTCAGTGGATTGATGAATAGTTTGGGGGAGGATTGCAGTGGGTTGATGAATAGTTTGGAGGAGTATTTCAGTGGGTTGATGAATAGTTTGGGGGAGGATTGCAGTTTGTTGATGAATAGTTTGGGTGAGGATTGCAGTGGATTGATGAATAGTTTGCATGAGGATTGCAGTGGATTGATGAATAGTTTCCGGAAGATTGCAGTAGATTGATGAATAGTTTGCGGCGGATTGCAGTGGATTGATGAATAGTTTGGCGGAGGATTGCAGTGGATTGATGAATAGTTTGGGGGAGGATTGCAGTGGATTGATGAATAGTTTGGGGAGGATTGCAGTGGATTGATGAATAGTTTGGTGGAGGATTGCAGTGGATTGATGAATAGTTTGGGGAGGATTGCAGTGGATTGATGAATAGTTTGGGGTTGGATTTCAGTGGGTTGATGAATAGTTTGAGGAGGATTGCAATGGATTGATGAATACTTTGGGGGAGGATTGCAATGGATTGATGAATAGTTTGCGGAGAATTGCAGAGGATTGATGAATAGTTTGGGGGAGGATTGCAATGGATTGTTGAATGGTGTGCGGAGGATTGCAGTGGGTTGATGAATAGTTTGGGGGAGGATTGTAGTCGATTGATGAATAGTTTGGGGGAGGATTTCAGTGAAATGATGAATAATTTGCAGAGGATTGCAGTGGATTGATGAATAGTTTGGCAAGGATTTCTGTGTATTGATGAATAGTTTGAGGGAGGATTGCAGCGGATTGATGAATAGTTTGGGAAGGATTGCAGTGGATTGATGAATAGTTTGGGGGAGGATTGCAGTGGATTGATGAATAGTTTGGGGGAGGATTTCAGTGGATTGATGAATAGTTTGGGGGAGGATTGCAGTGGATTGATGAATAGTTTGGGGGAGGATTGCAGTGGATTGATGAATAGTTTGGGGGAGGATTTCAGTGGATTGATGAATAGTTTGGGGGAGGATTGCAGTGAATTGATGAATAGTTTGGGGGAGGATGGCAGTGGATTGATGAATAGTTTGCGGAGGATTGCAGCAGATTGTTGAGTAGTTTGGGGGAGGATTGCAGTGGATTGATGAATAGTTTGGGAAGGATTGCAGTGGATTGATGAATACTTTGGGGGACGATTGCAGTGGATTGATGAATAGTTTGGTGGAGGATTGCAATGGATTGATGAATAGTTTGGTGGAGGATTGCAGTGGATTGATGAATAGTTTGGGGAGGATTGCAGTGGATTGATGAATAGTTTGGGGGAGGATTTCAGTGGATTGATGAATAGTTTTGGGGGAGGATTGCAGTGGGTTGATGAATAGTTTGGAGGAGTATTTCAGTGGGTTGATGAATAGTTTGGGGGAGGATTGCAGTTTGTTGATGAATAGTTTGGGTGAGGATTGCAGCGGATTGATGAATAGTTTGCATGAGGATTGCAGTGGATTGATGAATAGTTTGCGGAGGATTGCAATGGATTGATGAATACTTTGGGGGAGGATTGCAATGGATTGATGAATAGTTTGCGGAGAATTGCAGAGGATTGATGAATAGTTTGGGGGAGGATTGCAATGGATTGTTGAATGGTGTGCGGAGGATTGCAGTGGGTTGATGAATAGTTTGGGGGAGGATTGTAGTCGATTGATGAATAGTTTGGGGGAGGATTTCAGTGAAATGATGAATAATTTGCAGAGGATTGCAGTGGATTGATGAATAGTTTGGCAAGGATTTCTGTGTATTGATGAATAGTTTGAGGGAGGATTGCAGCGGATTGATGAATAGTTTCGGAAGGATTGCAGTGGATTGATGAATAGTTTGGGGAAGTATTGCAGTGGATTGATGAATAGTTTGGGGGAGGATTTCAGTGGATTGATGAATAGTTTGGGGGAGGATTGCAGTGGATTGATGAATTGATTGGGGGAGGATTGCAGTTAATTGAAGAACAGTTTGGGGGAGGATTGCAGTGGATTGATGAATAGTTTGGGGCAGGATTGCAATGGATTGATGAATAGTTTGGTGAGGATTGCAGTGGATTGATGAATAGTTTGTGGAGGATTACACTGGGTTGATGAATAGTTTCGGGGAGGATTTCAGTCGATTGATGAATAGTTTGGGGGAGGATTGCAGTGGATTGATGAATAGTTTGCGGAGGATTGCATTGGGTTGATGAATAGTTTGGGGGAGGATTTCCGTGGATTCATGAATAGTTTGGGGGAGGATTGCAGAGAATTGATGTATAGTTTGGGGGAGGATTTCAGTCGATTGATGAATAGTTTGCGGAGTATTGCAGTGGATTGATGAATAGTTTGGGGCAGGATTTCAGTGGATTGATGAATAGTTTTGGGGAGGATTGCAGTGTATTGATGAATAGTTTGGGTGAGGATTGCAATGGATTGATGAATAGTTTGGGGGAGGATTTCAATGGATTGATGAATAGTTTGCGGAGGATTGCATTGGGTTGTTGAATATTTTGGGGGAGGATTGCAGTGGAATCATGAATAGTTTGGGGGAGGATTGCAATGGATTGATGAATAGATTGGGGGAGCATTGCAGTGGATTAATGAATAGTTTGGGGGAGGATTGCAGTGGATTGATGAATAGTTTGGGGGAGGATTTCAGTGGATTGATGAATAGTTTGGGGGAGGATTGCAGTGAATTGATGAATAGTTTGGGGGAGGATTGCAGTGGATTGATGAATAGTTTGCGGAGGATTGCAGCAGATTGTTGAGTAGTTTGGGGGAGGATTGCAGTGGATTGATGAATAGTTTGGGAAGGATTGCAGTGGATTGATGAATAGTTTGGGGGACGATTGCAGTGGATTGATGAATAGTTTGGTGGAGGATTGCAATGGATTGATGAATAGTTTGGTGGAGGATTGCAGTGGATTGATGAATAGTTTGGGGAGGATTGCAGTGGATTGATGAATAGTTTGGGGGAGGATTTCAGTGGATTGATGAAGAGTTTGGGGGAGGATTGCAGTGGGTTGATGAATAGTTTGGAGGAGTATTTCAGTGGGTTGATGAATAGTTTGGGGGAGGATTGCAGTTTGTTGATGAATAGTTTGGGTGAGGATTGCAGTGGATTGATGAATAGTTTGCATGAGGATTGCAGTGGATTGATGAATAGTTTCCGGAAGATTGCAGTAGATTGATGAATAGTTTGCGGCGGATTGCAGTGGATTGATGAATAGTTTGGCGGAGGATTGCAGTGGATTGATGAATAGTTTGGTGGAGGATTGCAGTGGATTGATGAATAGTTTGGGGAGGATTGCAGTGGATTGATGAATAGTTTGGGGTTGGATTTCAGTGGGTTGATGAATAGTTTGAGGAGGATTGCAATGGATTGATAAATACTTTGGGGGAGGATTGCAATGGATTGATGAATAGTTTGCGGAGAATTGCAGAGGATTGATGAATAGTATGGGGGAGGATTGCAATGGATTGTTGAATGGTGTGCGGAGGATTGCAGTGGGTTGATGAATAGTTTGGGGGAGGATTGTAGTCGATTGATGAATAGTTTGGGGGAGGATTTCAGTGAAATGATGAATAATTTGCAGAGGATTGCAGTGGATTGATGAATAGTTTGGCAAGGATTTCTGTGTATTGATGAATAGTTTGAGGGAGGATTGCAGCGGATTGATGAATAGTTTGGGAAGGATTGCAGTGGATTGATGAATAGTTTGGGGAAGTATTGCAGTGGATTGATGAATAGTTTGGGGGAGGATTTCAGTGGATTGATGAATAGTTTGGGGGAGGATTGCAGTGGATTGATGAATTGATTGGGGGAGGATTGCAGTTAATTGAAGAACAGTTTGGGGGAGGATTGCAGTGGATTGATGAATAGTTTGGGGCAGGATTGCAGTGGATTGATGAATAGTTTGGGGGAGGATTTCTGTGGATTGATGAATAGTTTGGGGAGGATTGCAGTGGATTGATGAATAGTTTCGGGGAGGATTTCAGTCGATTGATGAATAGTTTGGGGGAGGATTGCAGTGGATTGATGAATAGTTTGTGGAGGATTACACTGGGTTGATGAATAGTTTCGGGGAGGATTTCAGTCGATTGATGAATAGTTTGGGGGAGGATTGCTGTGGATTGATGAATAGTTTGCGGAGGATTGCATTGGGTTGATGAATAGTTTGGGGGAGGATTTCCGTGGATTCATGAATAGTTTGGGGGAGGATTGCAGAGAATTGATGTATAGTTTGGGGGAGGATTTCAGTCGATTGATGAATAGTTTGCGGAGTATTGCAGTGGATTGATGAATAGTTTGGGGCAGGATTTCAGTGGATTGATGAATAGTTTTGGGGAGGATTGCAGTGTATTGATGAATAGTTTGGGTGAGGATTGCAATGGATTGATGAATAGTTTGGGGGAGGATTTCAATGGATTGATGAATAGTTTGCGGAGGATTGCATTGGGTTGTTGAATATTTTGGGGGAGGATTGCAGTGGAATCATGAATAGTTTGGGGGAGGATTGCAATGGATTGATGAATAGATTGGGGGAGCATTGCAGTGGATTAATAAATAGTTTGGGGGAGGATTGCAGTGGATTGATGAATAGTTTGGGGGAGGATTGCAGTGGATTGATGAATAGTTTGGGGGAGGATTTCAGTGGATTGATGAATAGTTTGGGGGAGGATTGCAGTGGATTGATGAATAGTTTGGGGGAGGATTGCAGTGGATTGATGAATAGTTTGGGGGAGGATTTCAGTGGATTGATGAATAGTTTGGGGGAGGATTGCAGTGAATTGATGAATAGTTTGGGGGAGGATGGCAGTGGATTGATGAATAGTTTGCGGAGGATTGCAGCAGATTGTTGAGTAGTTTGGGGGAGGATTGCAGTGGATTGATGAATAGTTTGGGAAGGATTGCAGTGGATTGATGAATACTTTGGGGGACGATTGCAGTGGATTGATGAATAGTTTGGTGGAGGATTGCAATGGATTGATGAATAGTTTGGTGGAGGATTGCAGTGGATTGATGAATAGTTTGGGGAGGATTGCAGTGGATTGATGAATAGTTTGGGGGAGGATTTCAGTGGATTGATGAATAGTTTTGGGGGAGGATTGCAGTGGGTTGATGAATAGTTTGGAGGAGTATTTCAGTGGGTTGATGAATAGTTTGGGGGAGGATTGCAGTTTGTTGATGAATAGTTTGGGTGAGGATTGCAGTGGATTGATGAATAGTTTGCATGAGGATTGCAGTGGATTGATGAATAGTTTGCGGAGGATTGCAATGGATTGATGAATACTTTGGGGGAGGATTGCAATGGATTGATGAATAGTTTGCGGAGAATTGCAGAGGATTGATGAATAGTTTGGGGGAGGATTGCAATGGATTGTTGAATGGTGTGCGGAGGATTGCAGTGGGTTGATGAATAGTTTGGGGGAGGATTGTAGTCGATTGATGAATAGTTTGGGGGAGGATTTCAGTGAAATGATGAATAATTTGCAGAGGATTGCAGTGGATTGATGAATAGTTTGGCAAGGATTTCTGTGTATTGATGAATAGTTTGAGGGAGGATTGCAGCGGATTGATGAATAGTTTGGGAAGGATTGCAGTGGATTGATGAATAGTTTGGGGAAGTATTGCAGTGGATTGATGAATAGTTTGGGGGAGGATTTCAGTGGATTGATGAATAGTTTGGGGGAGGATTGCAGTGGATTGATGAATTGATTGGGGGAGGATTGCAGTTAATTGAAGAACAGTTTGGGGGAGGATTGCAGTGGATTGATGAATAGTTTGGGGCAGGATTGCAATGGATTGATGAATAGTTTGGTGAGGATTGCAGTGGATTGATG
>JANJGN010005375.1:0-23019 GCA_026770705.1 Isurus oxyrinchus
CCCCCCAAAAAGCTTCATTCACCCCCCTCCCAACCCTCCTGACACGTTCTTTCACCACCTCCCAACCCCACCAAAACCTTCCTTCACACCCCGCCAAACCCCCCCAACACCTTCTTACACCCCCTCCCAACCCCCCAACAACTTCATTCATCCCCTCCCAACCCACACAACACCTTCATTCACCCCCTCCCAACCTCACCAACCAACACCTTCATTCACGGCCCTCCCAAACCACCCAACACCTTCATTCACCCGCTCCCAATTTCACCCACCCAAAACCTTCATTGACCCCGTCCCATCCCCCCCAACACCTTCATTCAACCCCTCCCAACCTCACCCCCCCCAACACCTTCATTCACCCCCTCCCAACACCCCCAACACATTCATTCACCCCTCCCAACCCCCCAACACCTTAATTCACCCCATCCCAACCCCCCAACATCTTCATTCACCCACTCCCCAACCCCCCCAAAACCTTCATTCTCCCCCTCCCAACCTCAACCCCCCAACACCTTCATTCAACCCCTCAAAAACTCACCCCCCCAAGACCTTCATTCACCCGATCCCAACCCCCCCAACACCTTCATTCACCCCCTCCCAAACTCACCCCCCAACACCTTCATTCAACATCTCCCAACGCCCCCAACTTCTTCGTTCACCCTCTCCCAACCTCAACCCATCAACACCTTCATTCATCCCATCCCAACTCGCCCAAAACATTCATTCACCCCTCTCCCAACACCCCAACACCTTCATTCACCACTTTCCTTCCCACCAACACCTTCATTCACCCCCTCCCAACCCCCCCAACAGCTTCATTCACCACGTCCCAACCCCCCAACACATTCATTCACCCCCTTCCATCGCACCAACACCTTCATTCACCCCACTCCCAACCCCCCAACACCTTCATTCACCCCCTCTCAACCTCCCCCCCCAACACCTTCATTCACTCCCTCCCAACCTCACCCCACAACACATTCATTCACCCCCTCCCAACTCCCCCCAACACCTTCATTCACCCCCCTCCCAAACCCCCCAACACCTTCATTCACCCCCTCTCAACCTCCCCCCCCAACACCTTCATTCACTCCCTCCCAACCTCACCCCACAACACATTCATTCACCCCCTCCCAACTCCCCACAATACCTTCATTCACCCCCTCCCAACCTCACGCCCCAGCACCTTCATTCACCCCCTCCCAACCTCCCTAACACCTTCGTTCAAACCTTCCAAAACTCACCCCCCCAACACCTTCATTCACCACCTCCGAACCCCCCCAACACCTTCATTCACCCCCTCCCAACCCCCCCAACACCAACATTCACCCCCTCCCAACTCCCCAAAAACTTCATTCACCCCCTCCCAACCACCCCAACACCTTCATTTATCCCCTCCCATCCTCAGACACCCAAAACCTTCATTCACCCCTTCCCAACCCCCCCAACACATTCATTTACCGCCTCTCAACCTCACCCCCCCAACACCTTCATTCACCCCCTCTCAACACCCACAACACCTTCATTCACCCGCTCCCAACCAGCCAAACTCCGTCATTCACCCTCTCCCAACCCACCCAACACCTTCATTCACCCCCTCCCAAACCACCCCAACAGCTTCATTCACCCCCCTCCCATTTTCAACTCCCCCAACACCTTCATTCACCCACTCTCAACCCCATCAACACATTCATTCACCAGTCCCAAACCCCCAAACAACTTCATTTTTTCCCTCCCAACCTCACCCCCCAACACCTTCATTCACCTCTTCCCAACCCCATCAACACCTTCATTCACCCCCTCCCAACCTCACCCCACAAAACCTTCATTCACCCCGCCCAACCCCCCAATAATCTTCATTCACCCCTTCCCAACCCCCCAACACCTTCATTCACCCCATCCCATCCTCACCCCCCAATACCTTCATTCACCCCCTCCCAACCCCCCCAAAACCTTCATTCACCACCTCCCAACCCTCCTGTCACGTTCTTTCAGCCCCTTCCAACCCCACCAACACCTTCATTCACACCCTCCCAAACCCCCCCAACACCTACTTTCACCCCCTCCCAACCCCCCAACAACTTCATTCACCCCCTCCCAACCTCACCAACCAACACCTTCATTCACACCCTCAAAACCCACCAACACCTTCATTCACCCCCTCCTAACCTCACCACCCCAACACCTTCATTCACACACTCCCAACCCCCCCATCATCTTCGTTAACCACCTCCCAACCTCACCCCACCAACATCTTCATTCACCCCCTCCCAAACACCCCAACACCTTCATTCACTCCCTCCCAACCTCATCCCCCAACACATTCATTCACCCCCTCCCAACCCCCCCCAATAACTTCTTTCACCCCCTCCCAAACTCACCCCTCCAACACCTTCATTCACCCACACCCAACCCCCCAACACCTTCATTCATCCCCTCTCAACCTCCCCCCCCAACACCTTCATTCACTCCCTTCCAACCTCACCCCACAACACATTCATTCACCCCCCTCCCAACTCCCCCCAACACCTTCATTCACCCCCTCCCAAACCCCCCCAACACCTTCATTCACCCCCTCTCAACCTCCCCCCCCCAACACCTTCATTCACTCCCTCCCAACCTCACCCCACAACACATTCATTCACCCCCTCCCAACTCCCCACAATACCTTCATTCACCCCCTCCCAACCTCACGCCCCAGCACCTTCATTCACCCCCTCCCAACCTCCCTAACACCTTCGTTCAAACCTTCCAAAACTCACACCCCCCAACACCTTCATTCACCACCTCCGAACCCCCCCAACACCTTCATTCACCCCCTCCCAACCCCCCCAACACCAACATTCACCCCCTCCCAACTCCCCAAAAACTTCATTCACCCCCTCCCAACCACCCCAACACCTTCATTTATCCCCTCCCATCCTCAGACACCCAAAACCTTCATTCACCCCTTCCCAACCCCTCCAACACATTCATTTACCGCCTCTCAACCTCACCCCCCCCAACACCTTCATTCACCCCCTCTCAACACCCACAACACCTTCATTCACCCGCTCCAACCAGCCAAACTCCGTCATTCACCCTCTCCCAACCCACCCAACACCTTCATTCACCCCCTCCCAAACCACCCCAACAGCTTCATTCACCCCCTCCCATTATCAACTCCCCCAACACCTTCATTCACCCACTCTCAACCCCATCAACACATTCATTCACCGGTTCCAAACCCCCAAACAACTTCATTTTTTCCCTCCCAACCTCACCCCCCCAACACCTTCATTCACCTCTTCCCAACACCATCAACACCTTCATTCACCCCCTCCCAACCTCACCCCCCAAAACCTTCATTCACCCTGCCCAACCCCCCAACAACTTCATTCACCCCCTCCCAACCTCACCAACCAACACCTTCATTCATCCCATCCCAAACCCCCCAACACCTTCATTCACCCGCTCCCAACCTCACCCCCCAACACCTTCATTGACCCCGTCCCAACGCCCTCAACACCTTCATTCATCCCCTCCCAACCTCATCCCCCCAACACCTTCATTCACCCCCTCCCAACCCCCCAAAACCTTCATTCACCCCTCCCAAACCCCCCAACACCTTCATTCACCCTCCCAACTTCACCCACCAACACCTTCATTCACCCCCTCCTAACCTCACCACCCCAACACCTTCATTCACCCACTCCCAACCCCCCCATCTTCTTCGTTAACCATCTCCCAACCTCACCCCACCAACATCTTCCTTCACACCCCGCCAAACCCCCCCAACACCTTCTTACACCCCCTCCCAACCCCCCAACAACTTCATTCATCCCCTCCCAACCCACACAACACCTTCATTCACCCCCTCCCAACCTCACCAACCAACACCTTCATTCACGCCCTCCCAAACCACCCAACACCTTCATTCACCCGCTCCCAATTTCACCCACCCAAAACCTTCATTGACCCCGTCCCATCCCCCCCAACACCTTCATTCAACCCCTCCCAACCTCACCCCCCCAACACCTTCATTCACCCCCCTCCCAACACCCCCAACACATTCATTCACCCCTCCCAACCCCCCAACACCTTAATTCACCCCATCCCAAGCCCCCAACATCTTCATTCACCCACTCCCAACCCCCCCAAAACCTTCATTCTCCCCCTCCCCAACCTCAACCCCCCAACACCTTCATTCAACCCCTCAAAAACTCACCCCCCCAAGACCTTCATTCACCCGATCCCAACCCCCCCAACACCTTCATTCACCCCCTCCCAAACTCACCCCCAACACCTTCATTCAACATCTCCCAACGCCCCCAACTTCTTCGTTCACCCTCTCCCAACCTCACCCCATCAACACCTTCATTCATCCCATCCCAACTCGCCCAAAACCTTCATTCACCCTCTCCCAACACCCCAACACCTTCATTCACCACTTTCCTTCCCACCAACACCTTCATTCACCCCCTCCCAACCCCCCCAACACCTTCATTCACCACGTCCCAACCCCCCAACACATTCATTCACCCCCTTCCATCGCACCAACACCTTCATTCACCCACTCCCAACCAACACCTTCATTCACCCCCTCTCAACCTCCCCCCCCAACACCTTCATTCACTCCCTCCCAACCTCACCCCACAACACATTCATTCACCCCCTCCCAACTCCCCCCAACACCTTCATTCACCCCCTCCCAAACCCCCCAACACCTTCATTCACCCCCTCTCAACCTCCCCCCCCAACACCTTCATTCACTCCCTCCCAACCTCACCCCACAACACATTCATTCACCCCCTCCCAACTCCCCACAATACCTTCATTCACCCCCTCCCAACCTCACGCCCCAGCACCTTCATTCACCCCCTCCCAACCTCCCTAACACCTTCGTTCAAACCTTCCAAAACTCACCCCCCCAACACCTTCATTCACCACCTCCGAACCCCCCCAACACCTTCATTCACCCCCTCCCAACCCCCCCAACACCAACATTCACCCCCTCCCAACTCCCCAAAAACTTCATTCACCCCCTCCCAACCACCCCAACACCTTCATTTATCCCCTCCCATCCTCAGACACCCAAAACCTTCATTCACCCCTTCCCAACCCCCCCAACACATTCATTTACCGCCTCTCAACCTCACCCCCCCAACACCTTCATTCACCCCCTCTCAACACCCACAACACCTTCATTCACCCGCTCCCAACCAGCCAAACTCCGTCATTCACCCTCTCCCAACCCACCCAACACCTTCATTCACCCCCTCCCAACCTCACCCCACAAAACCTTCATTCACCCCGCCCAACCCCCCAATAATCTTCATTCACCCCTTCCCAACCCCCCAACACCTTCATTCACCCCATCCCATCCTCACCCCCCCAATACCTTCATTCACCCCCCTCCCCAACCCCCCCAAAACCTTCATTCACCACCTCCCAACCCTCCTGACACGTTCTTTCAGCCCCTTCCAACCCCACCAACACCTTCATTCACACCCTCCCAAACCCCCCAACACCTACTTTCACCCCCTCCCAACCCCCCAACAACTTCATTCACCCCCTCCCAACCTCACCAACCAACACCTTCATTCACACCCTCAAAACCCACCAACACCTTCATTCACCCCCTCCTAACCTCACCACCCCAACACCTTCATTCACACACTCCCAACCCCCCCATCATCTTCGTTAACCACCTCCCAACCTCACCCCACCAACATCTTCATTCACCCCCTCCCAAACACCCCAACACCTTCATTCACTCCCTCCCAACCTCATCCCCCAACACATTCATTCACCCCCTCCCAACCCCCCCAATAACTTCTTTCACCCCCTCCCAAACTCACCCCTCCAACACCTTCATTCACCCACACCCAACCCCCCAACACCTTCATTCACCCCCTCTCAACCTCCCCCCCCAACACCTTCATTCACTCCCTTCCAACCTCACCCCACAACACATTCATTCACCCCCCTCCCAACTCCCCCCAACACCTTCATTCACCCCCTCCCAAACCCCCCAACACCTTCATTCACCCCCTCTCAACCTCCCCCCCCAACACCTTCATTCACTCCCTCCCAACCTCACCCCACAACACATTCATTCACCCCCTCCCAACTCCCCACAATACCTTCATTCACCCCCTCCCAACCTCACGCCCCAGCACCTTCATTCACCCCCTCCCAACCTCCCTAACACCTTCGTTCAAACCTTCCAAAACTCACCCCCCCCAACACCTTCATTCACCACCTCCGAACCCCCCCAACACCTTCATTCACCCCCTCCCAACCCCCCCAACACCAACATTCACCCCCTCCCAACTCCCCAAAAACTTCATTCACCCCCTCCCAACCACCCCAACACCTTCATTTATCCCCTCCCATCCTCAGACACCCCAAAACCTTCATTCACCCCTTCCCAACCCCCCCAACACATTCATTTACCGCCTCTCAACCTCACCCCCCCAACACCTTCATTCACCCCCTCTCAACACCCACAACACCTTCATTCACCCGCTCCCAACCAGCCAAACTCCGTCATTCACCCTCTCCCAACCCACCCAACACCTTCATTCACCCCCTCCCAAACCACCCCAACAGCTTCATTCACCCCCTCCCATTATCAACTCCCCCAACACCTTCATTCACCCACTCTCAACCCCATCAACACATTCATTCACCGGTCCCAAACCCCCAAACAACTTCATTTTTTCCCTCCCAACCTCACCCCCCAACACCTTCATTCACCTCTTCCCAACACCATCAACACCTTCATTCACCCCCTCCCAACCTCACCCCACAAAACCTTCATTCACCCCGCCCAACCCCCCAATAATCTTCATTCACCCCTTCCCAACCGCCCAACACCTTCATTCACCCCATCCCATCCTCACCCCCCAATACCTTCATTCACCCCCTCCCAACCCCCCAAAACCTTCATTCACCACCTCCCAACCCTCCTGACACGTTCTTTCAGCCCCTTCCAACCCCACCAACACCTTCATTCACACCCTCCCAAACCCCCCCAACACCTACTTTCACCCCCTCCCAACCCCCCAACAACTTCATTCACCCCCTCCCAACCTCACCAACCAACACCTTCATTCACACCCTCAAAACCCACCAACACCTTCATTCACCCCCTCCTAACCTCACCACCCCAACACCTTCATTCACCCACTCCCAATCCCCCCCATCTTCTTCGTTAACCACCTCCCAACCTCACCCCACCAACATCTTCATTCACTCCCTCCCAACCCCCCCAACACCTTCATTCACTCCCTCCCAACCTCATCCCCCAACACATTCATTCACACCCTCAGAACCCCCCACAACACCTTCATTCACCCCCTCCCAACCTCACCCCCCAGCACTTTCATTCTCCTCCTACTAACCCCCGCAACACCTTCATTCAACCCCTCCCAACCTCACACCACCAACACCTTCATTCAATCCCTCCCATCCCCCCAACACCTTCATTCACCCCTCCCAACCCCCCAACACCTTCATTCACCCGCTCCCGACCCCCCAACACCTTCATTCACCCCCTCCAAAACTCACCCCCCCAACACCTTCATTCACGCCTCCCAACCCCCCAAAAACCTTCATTCACCCCCTCCCAACTTCATCCCCAACACCTTCAATTCACCCCCTCCCAACCCCACGAACACCTTCATTCACACCCTCCCAAACACACCCAACACCTTCATTCATCCCCTCCCAACCCCCCAACACCTTCATTCACCCCCTCCCAACTTCACCCCCAACACCATCATTCAACCCCTCCCAACCCCCCAACACCTTCATTCACCCCCTCCCAACTCACCCAACACCTTCATTCAGCCCCTCCCAACCTCACCCCCAACACCTTCATTCACCCCCTCCCAACCTCACCCACCAACACCTTCATTCACCCCCTCCCAACCTCACCCCCCCAACACCTTCATTCACCCCCTCCCAAGCCCCCCCAACACCTTCATTCACCCGCTCCCAACCCCCCAACACCTTCATTCACCCCCTCCCAACCTCACCCTCCAACACCTTCATTCACCCACTCCCAACCCCCCCATCTTCTTCGTTAACCACCTCCCAACCTCACCAAAAAACATCTTCATTCACCCCCTCCCAACACCCCCAACACCTTCATTCACTCCCTCCCAAACCCCTCCCCCAACACATTCATTCACCCCCTCCCAACCCCCCGCAACACAGTAATTCACCCCCTCCCAACCTCACACCCCAGCACTTTCATTCACCCCCACCCAACACCCCCAATACCTTCTTTCACCCCCTCCCAACCTCACCTCCCCCAACACCTTCATTCACCCCCTCCCAAACCCCCAACTGCACCCCACCAAACCTCACCCCCCCAACACGTTCATTCACCCCCTCCCAACACCCACAAACACCTTCCTTCACCTCCTTCCAACCCCCGCAACACCTTCATTCACCCCCTCATAACCTCACCCCACCAACACCTTCATTCAATCCCTCCCAAACCCCCCAACAGCTATCCTTCACCCCTCCCAACCCCCCAACACCTTCATTCACCCCCCTCCCCGACCCCCCAACACCTTCAATTTCAATCCCTCCCAAACCCCCCAACACCTTCCTTCACCCCTCCCAACTCCCCCCAACCACCTTCATTCACCCCCTCCCAACCTCCCTAACACCTTCGTTCAACCCTTCCAAAACTCACCCCCCCCAACACCTTCATTCACCACCCTCGAATCCCCCCAACACCTTCATTCACCCCCTCCCAACCCCCCCAACACCTTAATTTACCGCCTCTCAACCTCACCCCGCCAACAACTTCATTCACCCCCTCTCAACACCCCCAACACTTTCATTCACCCCCTCCCAACCACCCAAACTCCTTCATTCACCACCTCCCAACCTCACCCCCCCAACACCTTCATTCACCTCTTCCCAACCCCATCAACACCTTCATTCACCCCCTCCCAACCTCACCCCTCAAAACCTTCATTCACCCTTCCCAAGCCCCCAATAATCTTCATTCACCCCTTCCCAACCCCCCACGCCTTCATTAACCCCCTCCCATCCTCACCCCCCAACACCTTCATTCACCCCCTCCCAACCCCCCCAAAACCTTCATTAACCCCCTCCCAACCCTCCTGTCACGTTCTTTCAGCCCTCCCAACCCCACCAACACCTTCATTCATCCCCTCCCAACCCCCCAACACCTTCATTCACCCCCTCCCAACTTCACCCCCAACACCATCATTCAACCCCCTCCCAACCCCCCAACACCTTCATTCACCCCCTCCCAACTCACCCAACACCTTCATTCACCCCCTCCCAACCTCACCCCCAACACCTTCATTCACCCCCTCCCAACCTCACCCACCAACACCTTCATTCACCCCCTCCCAACCTCACCACCCCAACACCTTCATTCACCCCCTCCCAAGCCCCCCCAACACCTTCATTCACCCGCTCCCAACCCCCCCAACACCTTCATTCACCCCCTCCCAACCTCACCCTCCAACACCTTCATTCACCCACTCCCAACCCCCCCATCCTCTTCGTTAACCACCTCCCAACCTCACCAAAAAACATCTTCATTCACCCCCTCCCAACACCCCCAACACCTTCATTCACTCCCTCCCAACCCCCTCCCCCAACACATTCATTCACCCCCTCCCAACCCCCCGCAACACAGTAATTCACCCCCTCCCAACCTCACACCCCAGCACTTTCATTCACCCCCACCCAACACCCCCAATACCTTCTTTCACCCCCTCCCCACCTCACCTCCCCCCAACACTTCATTCACCCCCTCCCAAACCCCCAACACCTTCATGCACCCCCTCCAAACCTCACCCCCCCAACACGTTCATTCACCCCCTCCCAACACCCCAACACCTTCCTTCACCTCCTTCCCACCCCCGCAACACCTTCATTCACCCCCTCCTAACCTCACCCCACCAACACCTTCATTCAATCCCTCCCAAACCCCCCAACACCTTCCTTCACCCCTTCCCAACCCCCCAACACCTTCATTCACCCCCCTCTCAACCCCCCAACACCTTCATTCACCCCCTCCCAAACTCACCCCTCCAAGACCATCATTCACCAACTCCCAACCCCCCAACACCTTCATTCTCCCCCCACAACCCCCAACACCTTCATTCACTCCCTCCCAACCTCACCCCCCAACACATTCATTCACCCCCTCCCAACTCCCCCCAACACCTTCATTCACCCCCTCCCAACCTCCCTAACACCTTCGTTCAACCTTCCAAAACTCACTCCCCCAACACCTTCATTCACCACCTCCGAATCCCCCCAACACCTTCATTCACCCCCTCCCAACCCTCCCAACACCAACAATCACCCCCTCCCAACCCCTCAAAAACCTTCATTCACACCCTCCCAACGACCCCAACACCTTCATTTATCCCCTCCCATCCTCAGCCACCCATAACCTTCATTCACCCCTTCCCAACCCCATCAACACCTTCATTCACCCCCTCCCAACCTCACCCCTCAAAACCTTCATTCACCCTTCCCAAGCCCCCAATAATCTTCATTCACCCTTCCCAGACCCCCCCCACACTTCATTAACCCCCCTCCCATCCTCACCCCCCAACACCTTCATTCACCCCCTCCCAACCCCCCCAAAACCTTCATTCACCCACTCCCAACCCTCCTGTCACGTTCTTTCAGCCCCTCCCAACCCCACCAACACCTTCATTCACACCCTCCCAAACCCCACCAACACCTTCTTTCACCCCCTCCCAACCCCCCAACAACTTCATTCACCCCCTCCCAACCCACCCAACACCTTCATTCACCCCCTCCCAACCTCACCAACCAACAGCTTCATTCAACCCTCCCCAAAACCCCCCAACACCTTCATTCACCCGCTCCCAACCTCACCCCCCCAACACCTTCATTCACCCACTCCCAACCCCACCCAACACCTTCATTCACCCGCTCCATACCCCCAACACCTTCATTCACCCCCTCCCAACCCTCACCCCCCAACACCTTCATTCACCCCTTCCCATCCCCCCCAACAACTTCATTCACCACCTCCCAACCTCACCCCCCCAACACCTTCGTTCACCACCTCCCAACCTCACCCCCCCAACACCTTCATTCACCCCCTCCCAACTTCACCCCGCAGCACTTTCATTCACACCCACCCAACCTCCCCAACACCATTGTTCACACACCTCCCAACCTCACCCACCCAACAAATTCATTCACCCGCTCCCAACCCCCCAACAGCTTCATTCACACCCTCCCATTTTCAGCCCCCCCAACACTTTCATTCACCCCGTCTCAACCCCCCCCCAACACCTTCATTCACCCCTCCCAACCCCCAAAAAACCTTCATTCACCCCCTCCCAACTTCACCCCCAACACCTTCATTCACCCCCTCCCAATCCCACGAACACCTTCATTCACATCCTCCCAAACCCACCCAACACCTTTATTCACCCCCTCCCAACCCCCCAACACTTTCATTCACCCCCTCCCAACCCAGCCAACACCTTCATTCACCCCCTCCCAACCTCACCCCCCCAACACCTTCATTCACCCCCTCCCAACCTCACCCCCCAACACCTTCACTCACCCCCTCCCAACCTCACCCACCAACACCTTCATTATCACCCCCCTCCCAACCTCACCCCCCCAACAGCTTCATTCACCCCCTCCCAACGCCCCCCAACACCTTCATTCACCCGCTCCCAACCCCCCCAAAACCTTCATTCACCCCCTCCCAACCTCACCCCCCAACACCTTCATTCACCCACTCCCAAACCCCCCCATCATCTTCGTTAACCACCTCCCAACCTCACCCCACCAACATCTTCATTCACCCCCTCCCAAACCCCCCAACACCTTCATTCACTCCCTCCCAACCTCATCCCCCAACACATTCATTCACCCCCCTCACCAACCCCCCCAATAACTTCTTTCACCCGCTCCCAACCTCACCCCATCAACACCTTCATTCACCCACTCCCAACCCCCCAACACCTTCATTCACCCCCTCTCAACCTCCCCCCCCCAACACCTTCATTCACTCCCTTCCAACCTCACCCCACAACACATTCATTCACCCCCTCCCAACTCCCCCCAACACCTTCATTCACCCCCTCCCAAACCCCCCAACACCTTCATTCACCCCCTCTCAACCTCCCCCCCCCAACACCTTCATTCACTCCCTCCCAACCTCACCCCACAACACATTCATTCACCCCCTCCCAACTCCCCCCAATACCTTCATTCACCCCCTCCCAACCTCATGCCCCAGCACCTTCATTCACCCCCTCCCAACCTCGCTAACACCTTCGTTCAAACCTTCCAAAACTCACCCCCCCAACACCTTCATTCACCACCCTCCGAACCCCACCCCTAACACCTTCATTCACCCCCTCCCAACCACCCCAACACCTTCATTTATCCCCTCCCATCCTCAGCCGCCCAAAACCTTCATTCACCCCTTCCCAACCCCCCCAACACATTCATTTACCGCCTCTCAAACTCACCCCCCCCAACACCTTCATTCACCCCCTCTCAACACCCACAACACCTTCATTCACCCGCTCCCAACCACCCAAACTCCGTCATTCACCCTCTCCCAATCCACCCAACACCTTCATTCACCCCCTCCCAAACCACCCCAACAGCTTCATTCAACCCCCCTCCCATTTTCAACTCCCCCAACACCTTCATTCACCCACTCTCAACCCCATCAACACATTCATTCACCAGTCCCAAACCCCCAAACAACTTCATTTTTTCCCTCCCAACCTTACCCCCCCAACACCTTCATTCACCACTTTCCCAACACCATCAACACCTTCATTCACCCCCCTCCCAACCTCACCCCCCAAAACCTTCATTCACCCTGCCCAACCCCCCAACAACTTCATTCACCCCCTCCCAACCCCCCAACAACTTCATTCACCCCCTCCCAACCTCACCAACCAACACCTTCATTCATCCCATCCCAAACCCCCCAACACCTTCATTCACCCGCTCCTAACCTCACCACCCCAACACCTTCATTCACCCCCTCCCAACCCCCCCATCTTCTTCGTTAACCATCTCCCAACCTCACCCCACCAACATATTCATTCACTCTCTCCCAACCCCCCCAACACCTTCATTCACTCCCTCCCAACCTCATCCCCCAACACATTCATTCACACCCTCACAACCCCCCGCAACACCTTCATTCACCCCCTCCCAACCTCACCCCCCAGCACTTTCATTCACCCCCCACACAATCCCCCAAATAACTTCTTTCACCCCCTCCAAACCTCACCTCCCCCAACACCTTCATTCACTCCCTCTCCCAACCTCACCCCCCCAACACCTTCCTTCTCCTCCTCCAACCCCCCGCAACACCTTCATTCAACCCCTCCCAACCTCACACCACCAACACCTTCATTCAATCCCTCCCATCCCCCCCCAACACCTTCATTCACCCCTCCCGACCCCCCAACACCTTCAAATCACCCCCTCCCAAACTCACCCCCCCCAACACCTTCATTCACGCCTCCCAACCCCCCAAAAACCTTCATTCACCCCCTCCCAACTTCACCCCCAACACCTTCAATCACCCCCTCCCAACCCCACGAACACCTTCATTCACACCCTCCCCAAACCCACCCAACACCTTCATTCATCCCCTCCCAACCCCCCAACACCTTCATTCACCCCCTCCCAACTTCACCCCCCAACACCATCATTCAACCCCTCCCAACCCCCAACACCTTCATTCACCCCCTCCCAACTCACCCAACACCTTCATTCACCCCCTCCCAACCTCACCCCCAACACCTTCATTCACCCCCTCCCAACCTCACCCACCAACACCTTCATTCACCCCCTCCCAACCTCACCCCCCCAACACCTTCATTCACCCCCCTCCCAAGCCCCCCCCAACACCTTCATTCACCCCCCTCCCAACCTCACCCTCCAACACCTTCATTCACCCACTCCCAACACCCCCATCTTCTTCGTTAACCACCTCCCCAACCTCACCAAAAAACATCTTCATTCACCCCCTCCCAACACCCCCAACACCTTCATTCACTCCCTCCCAACCCCCTCCCCCAACACATTCATTCACCCCCTCCCAACCCCCAGCAACACAGTAATTCACCCCCTCCCAACCTCACACTCCAGCACTTTCATTCACCCCCACCCAACACCCCCAATACCTTCTTTCACCCCTCCCAACCTCACCTCCCCCAACACCTTCATTCACCCCCTCCCAAACCCCCAACACCTTCATGCACCCCCCTCCAAACCTCACCCCCCAACACGTTCATTCACCCCCTCCCAACACCCCAACACCTTCCTTCACCTCCTTCCAAACCCCCGCAACACCTTCATTCACCCCCTCCTAACCTCACCCCACCAACACCTTCATTCAATCCCTCCCAAACCCCCCAACACCTTCCTTCACCCCTCCCAACCCCCCAACACCTTCATTCACCCCCCTCCCGACACCCCAACACCTTCATTCACCCCCTCCCCAAACTCACCCCTCCAAGACCTTCATTCACCAACTCCCAACCCCCCAACACCTTCATTCTCCCCCCCACAACCCCCAACACCTTCATTCACTCCCTCCCAACCTCACCCCCCAACACATTCATTCACCCCCCTCCCAACTCCCCCCAACACCTTCATTCACCCCCTCCCAACCTCCCTAACACCTTCGTTCAACCCTTCCAAAACTCACCCCCCCAACACCTTCATTCACCACCTCCGAATCCCCCCAACACCTTCATTCACCCCCTCCCAACCCCCCCAACACCAACATTCACCCCCTCCCAACCCCACAAAACCTTCATTCACACCCCTCCCAACGACCCCAACACCTTCATTTATCCCCTCCCATCCTCAGCCGCCCATTAACTTTCATTCACCCCTTCCCAACCCCATCAACACCTTCATTCACCCCCTCCCAACCTCACCCCTCAAAACCTTCATTCACCCTTCCCAAGCCCCCAATAATCTTCATTCACCCCTTCCCAACCCCCCACACCTTCATTAACCCCCTCCCATCCTCACCCCCCAACACCTTCATTTCACCCCCTCCCAACCCCCCCAAAACCTTCATTCACCCCCTCCCAACCCTCCTGTCACGTTCTTTCAGCCCCTCCCAACCCCACCAACACCTTCATTCACACCCTCCCCAAACCCCCCCAACACCTTCTTTCACCCCCTCCCAACCCCCCAACACCTTCATTCACCCCCCTCCCAACCTCACCAACCAACACCTTCATTCAACCCTCCCCAAAACCCCCCAACACCTTCATTCACCCCCTCCCAACCCCACCCAACACCTTCATTCACCCGCTCCATACCCCCAACACCTTCATTCACCCCCTCCCAACCTCACCCCCCAACACCTTCATTCACCCCTTCCCATCCCCCCCAACAACTTCATTCACCACCTCCCAACCTCACCCCCCCAACACCTTCGTTCACCACCTCCCAACCTCACCCCCCCAACACCTTCATTCACCCCCTCCCAACTTCACCCCGCCAGCACTTTCATTCACACCCTCCCAACCTCCCCAACCACCATTGTTCACCACCTCCCAACCTCACCCACCCAACACCTTCATTCACCCGCTCCCAACCCCCCAACAGCTTCATTCACACCCTCCCATTTTCAGCCCCCCAACACTTTCATTCACCCCGTCTCAACCCCCCCCAACACCTTCATTCACCCCTCTCAACCCCCAAAAAACCTTCATTCACCCCCTCCCAACTTCACCCCCAACACCTTCATTCACCCCCTCCCAATCCCACGAAAACCTTCATTCACATCCTCCCAAACCCACCCAACACCTTTATTCACCCCCTCCCAACCCCCCAACACTTTCATTCACCCCCTCCCAACCCAGCCAACACCTTCATTCACCCCCTCCCAACCTCACCCCCCCAACACCTTCATTCACCCCCTCCCAACCTCACCCCCCAACACCTTCATTCACCCACTCCCAACACCCCCATCATCTTCTTTAACCACCCTCCCAACCTCACCCCACCAGCATCTTCATTCACCCCCTCCCAAACCCTCAACACCTTCATTCACTCCCTCCCAACCTCATCCCCCAACACATTCATTCACCCCCTCCCAACCCCCCCAATAACTTCTTTCACCCCCTCCCAAACTCACCCCTCCAACACCTTCATTCACCCACTCCCAACCCCCCAACACCTTCATTCACCCCCCTCTCAACCTCCCCCCCCAACACCTTCATTCACTCCCTCCCAACCTCACCCCACAACACATTCATTCACCCCCTCCCAACTCCCCCCCAACACCTTCATTCACCCCCTCCCAAACCCCCCAACACCATACATTCACCCCCTCTCAACCTCCCCCCCCAACACCTTCATTCACTCCCTCCCAACCTCACCCCACAAACACATTCATTCACCCCCTCCCAACTCCCCCCCAATACCTTCATTCACCCCCTCCCAACCTCACGCCCCAGCACCTTAATTCACCCCCTCCCAACCTCCCTAACACCTTCGTTCAAACCTTCCAAAAACTCACCCCCCCAACACCTTCATTCACCACCTCCGAACCCCCCCAACACCTTCATTCACCCCCTCCCAACCACCCCCAACACCTTCATTTATCCCCTCCCATCCTCAGCCGCCCAAAACCTTCATTCACCCCTTCCCAACCCCCCCAACACCTTCATTCACACCCCTCCCAAACTCACCCCTCCAAGACCTTTATTCACCCCCCTCCCAACCTCACCCCCACCAACACCATCATTCATCCCCTCACAAACCCCACAACACCTTCATATCACTCCCTCCCAACCTCACCCCCACAACGCATTCATTAACACCCTCCAAACTCCCCCCAACACCTTCATTCACCCCCTCCCAACCTCCCCAACACCTTCGTTCACACCCTTCCCAACCTCACTCCCCCAAACCTTCATTCACCCCCTCCAAACCCCCCCAACACCTTCATTCACCCCCTCCCTACCCCCCAACACCAACATTCACCCCCCCTCCCAACCCGCCAAAACATTCATTCACCCCCTCCCAACCACCTCAACACCTTCATTCACCCCTTCCCAACACCCCCAACACCTTCATTTACCGCCTCTCAACCTCACCACCACAACACCTTGATTCAACCCCCTCTCAACCCCCCAACACCTTCATTCACCCCCTCCCAAACCCCCCCAACAGCTTCATTCACCCCCCTCCCATTTTCAGCCCACCAACATCTTCATTCACCCCCTCTCAACCCCCCAACACCTACATTGACCCCTCCCAACCCCCAAACAACTTTATTTTCCACCTCCAACCTCACCCCCAACACCTTCAATTCCCCTCCTCCCAACCCCCTCAACGCCTTCATTCAGCCCCTCCCAACCTCACACCCCAAAACCTTCATTCACTCCCTCCCAACCTCACCCCCCAACACCTTCATTCACCTCTCCCAACCTCACCCCCCAACACCTTCATTCACCCCTCACAACCCCACAAAAATCTTCATTCACCCCTTCCCAACCCCCCAACACCTTCATTCACCCCCTCCCATCCTCACCCCCCTAACACCTTCATTCACCCCCCTCCCAACCCCCCCAAAACCTTCAATTCACCCCCTCCCAACCCTCCTGACACGTTCTTTCACCCCCTCCCAACCCCACCAACACCTTCATTCACACCCTCCCAAATACCCCAGCACCTTCTTTCAACCCCTCCCAACCCACCCAACAGCTTCATTCATTCCCTCTCAACATCAACCAACCAACACCTTCATTCAACCCCTCCCAACCTAACCCCCCCCAACACATTCATTCACCCCCTCCCAAACCCACCAACACCTTCATTCACCCCATCCCAACCCGCTCAACACCTTCATTCACCCCCTCCCAACCCCCCAACTCCTTCATTCAACTCCCATCCCAACCCCCCCCAACACCTTCATTCACACCCTCCCAACCCCCCAACACCTTCATTCACCCCCTCCCATCCTCAACCCCCAACACCTTCATTCACCCCCTCCCAACACCCCCAAAACCTTCATTCACCCCCTCCCAACCTCACCCCCCCAACACCTTCATTCACCCCCTCCGAACCTCAAGCCCAACACCTTCATTCACCCCCTCCCAACTTCACGCCCCCAACACCTTCATTCACCCGCTCCCAACCCCCCGAACACCTTCATTCACCCCCTCCCAACCTCACCCCCCAACAGCTTCATTCACCCCCTCCCAACCCCCCAACACCTTCATTCACCACCTTCCATCCCACCAAACACCATCATTCACCCCCTCCCAACCCCCAACACCTTCATTCACCCCCTTCCAACCCCCCAACACCTTCATTCATCCCCTCCCAACACCCCAACACCTTCATTCACCACCCCTCCCAACTTCACCCCCCCAACACCTTCATTCACCTCCTCCCAACCCACCCAACACCTTCATTCACCACCTCCCAACCTCACCCCCCAACACCTTCATTCACCCACTCCAAACCCCCCCATCTTCTTCGTTAACCACCTCCCAAACTCACCCCACCAACATCTTCATTCACCCCCTCCCAACCGCCCCAACACCTTCATTCACTCCCTCCCAACTCATCCCTCAACACATTCATTCACCCCCTCCCAACCCCCCGCAACACCTTCATTCACCCCCTCCCAACCTCACCCCCCAGCACTTTCATTCACACCCCTACCCAACCTCAACCCAGCCACACCTTCTTTCACCCCCTCCCAACCTCACCTCGACCAACACCTTCTTTCACCCCCTCCCAACCTCAACCCCCAATACCTTCCTTCACCTCCTCCCAACCCCCGCAACACCTTCATTCACCCCTCCTAACCTCACCCCACCAACACCTTCATTCAACCCTCCAAACCCCCCAATGCCTTCATTCACCTCCTCCCGACCACCCAACACCTTCATTCACACCCTCCAAAACTCACCCCTCCAACACCTTCATTCACCCCCTCCCAACCTCCCCCCCACCAACACCATCATTCATCCCCTCACAAACCCCACAACACCTTCATTCACCCCCTCCCAACTTCACCCCACAACACATTCATTAACCCCCTCCCAACTCCCCCCAAACACCTTCATTCACCCCGTCCCAAGCTCACCCCCAGAACCTTCATTCACCCCCTCCCAACCTCCCCAACACCTTCGTTCACCCCTTCCCAACCTCACTCCCCCAACATCTTCATTCACCCCCTCCGAACCCCCCCAACACCTTCATTCACCCGCTCCCTACCCCCCCAACACCAACATTCACCCCCACTCAACCCCCCAAAAACATTCATTCACCCCCTCACAACCACCCCAACACCTTCATTCACCCCTTCCCAACCCCCCCAACACCTTCATTTACCACCTCTCAACCTCACCACCACAACACCTTCATTCACCCCCCTCTCAACCCCCCCCAACACCTTCATTCACACCCCTCCCAAACCCCCAACACCTTCATTCACACCCTCCCAAACCCCCCCAACAGCTTCATTCACCCCCTCCCATTTTCAGCCCACCAACATCTTCATTCACCCCCTCTCAACCCCCCAACACCTTCATTCACCCCTCCCAATCCCCCAAACACCTTTATTTTCCACCTCCCAACCTCACCCCCAACACCTTCATTCACCTCCTGCCAACCCCCTCAACGCCTTCATTCACTCCCTCCCAATGTCACCCCCCAACACCTTCATTCACTCCTCCCCAACCTCACCCCCCAACAACTTCATTAACCCCTCCCAACCTCACCCCCCAACACCTTCATTCACCCCTCCCAACCCCACAAAAATCTTCATTCACCCCTTCCCAACCCCCCAACCACCTTCATTCACCCCCTCCCATCCTCACCCCGCAAACACCTTCATTCACCCCCATCCCATCCCGCCCAAAACCTTCATTCACCCACTCCCAACCCTCCTGACACATTCTTTCAACCCCACCAACACCTTCATTCACACCCTCACAAACACCCCTGCACCTTCTTTCAACCCCTCCCAACCCACCCAACAACTTCATTCACCCCCTCCCAACCCACCCAACACCTTCATTCACCCCCTCCCAACCTAACCCCCCAACACCTTCATTCACCCCCTCCCAACCCCACCAACACCTTCATTCAGCCCCTCCCAACACCCCAACACCTTCATTCACCCCATCCCAACCCCCAAACATCTTCATTCACCCAATCCCAACACCCCCAACACGTTCATTCACCCACTCCCAACCTCACCCCCCCCCCCAACACCTTCATTCACACCCTCCCAACCTCACCGCCAACACCTTCATTCAGCCCCACCCAAACCCCCCAACTTTTTTCGTTCACCCTGTCCCAACCTCACCCCCCCAACACCTTCATTCACCCCCCTCCCAACACCCCAACACCTTCATTCACCCCCTCCCAAACCCCAACACCTTCATTCACCCCCTCCCAACCGCCCAACACCTTCATTCACACCCCCCTCCAATCCCCCAACACCTTCATTCACCACCTTCCATCCCACCAACACCATCATTCACCCCCTCCCAACCCCCAACACCTTCATTCACCCCCTTCCAACCCCCCCAACACCTTCATTCATCCCCTCCCAACATCCCAACACCTTCATTCACCCCCCTCCCAACTTCACCCCCCCAACACCTTCATTCATCTCCTCCCAACCCCCCAACAGCTTCATTCACCACCTCCCAACCCACCCAACACATTCATTCACCAGCTCCCAACCTCACCCCCGAACACCTTCATTCACCCCCCTCCCAACCTCACCACCCCAACACCTTCATTCACCCCCTCCCAACCCCACCCAACACCTTCATTTCACCTGCTCCCACAACCCCCAACACCTTCATTCACCCCCTCCCAACCTCACCCCCCAACACCTTCATTCACCCACTCCAAACCCCCCCATCTTCTTCGTTAACCACCTCCCAACCTCACCCCACCAACATCTTCATTCACCCACTCCCAACCGCCCCAACACCTTCATTCACTCCCTCCCAACCTCATCCCCCAACACATTCATTCACCCCCTCCCAACCCCCCCGCAAAACCTTCATTCACCCCCTCCCAACCTCACCCCCCAGCACTTTCATTCACCCCCACCCAACCTCAACCCAGCAACACCTTCTTTCACCCCCTCCCAACCTCAACTCCCCCAACACCTTCTTTCACCCCCTCCCAACCTCAACCCCCCAATACCTTCCTTCACCTCCTCCCAACCCCCGCAACACCTTCATTCTCCCCTCCTAACCTCACCCCACCAACACCTTCATTCAACCCTCCAAACCCCCCAATGACTTCATTCACCCCCCTCCCGACCACCCCAAAACCTTCATTCACACCCTCCAAAACTCACCCCTCCAACACCTTCATTCACCCCCTCCCAACCTCCCCCCCCCACCAACACCATCATTCATCCCCTCACAATCCCCACAACACCTTCATTCACTCCCTCCCAACTTCACACCCCACAACACATTCATTAACCCCGTCCCAACTCCCCCCAACATCTTCATTCACCCCTTCCCAAGCTCACCCCCAGAACCTTCATTCACACCTTCCCAACCTCCCCAACACCTTCATTTACCACCTCTCAACCTCACCACCACAACACCTTCATTCACCCCCTCTCAACTCCCCCAACACCTTCATTCACCCCCTCCAAACCCCCCCAACACCTTCCTTCACCCCCTCCCAAACCCCCCCAACAGCTTCATTCACCCCCTCCCATTTTCAGCCCACCAACATCTTCATTCACCCCCTCTCAACCCCCCAACACCTTAATTCACCCCTCCCAAACCCCCAAACACCTTTATTTTCCACCTCCCAACCTCACCCCCCAACACCTTCATTCACCTCCTCCCAACCCCCTCAACACCTTCATTCACCCCCTCCCAACCTCACCCCCCCAACACCTTCATTCAGCCCCTCCCAAAACCCCCAACTTCTTCGTTCACCCTCTCCCAACCTCACCCCCCCAACACCTTCATTCACACCCTCCCAAACGCCCAACACCTTCATTCACCCCCTCCCAACCCCCCAACACCTTCATTCACCCCCTTCAATCCCACCAACACCTTCATTTCACCCCATCCCAACCCCCTCAACACATTCTTTCACCCCCCTCCCAACCCCACCAACACCTTCATTCACCCCCTCCCAACCTCAAGCCCCAACACCTTCATTCACCCCCCTCCCAACCTCACCCCCCCAACACCTTCATTCACCCCTCCCAACCTCACCCCCCAACACCTTCATTCACCCCTCCCAACCCCACAAAAATCTTCATTCACCCCTTCCCAACCCCCCAACACCTTCATTCACCCCCTCCCATCCTCATCCCCCAACACCTTCATTCACTCCTCCCAACCCCACAAAAATCTTATTTCACCCCTTGCCAACCCCCCAACCACCTTCATTCACCCCCTCCCATCCTCACCCACCAACACCTTCATTCAACCCCTCCCATCCCCCCCAAAACATTCATTCACCCCCTCCCAACCCTCCTGACACGTTCTTTCAAACCCCACCAACACCTTCATTCACACCCTCACAAATACCCCAGCACTTCTTTCAAACCCTCCCAACCCACCCAACACCTTCATTCACCCCCTCCCAACCTCACCAACCCAACACCTTCATTCACCCCCCTCCCAAAACCCCCAACACCTTCATTCACACCCTCCCAACCTAATCCCCAACACCTTCATTCACCCCCTCCCAACACCCCCAACACGTTCATTCACCCCCTCCCAACCTCACCCACCCCCCAACACCTTCATTCAGCCCCCTCCCAAAACCCCCAACTTCTTCGTTCACCCTCTCCCAACCTCACCCCCCCCAACACCTTCATTCACACCCTCCCAAACGCCCAACACCTTCATTCACCCCCTCCCAACCCCCCAACACCTTCATTCACCCCCTTCAATCCCACCAACACCTTCATTCACCCCATCCCAACCCCCTCAACACATTCTTTCACCCCCCTCC
>JANJGN010005376.1:0-22994 GCA_026770705.1 Isurus oxyrinchus
GCCTTCATTGACAGGTGCATTGAGTTTTAAAGCTGCGAAGTCATGCTGCAGATGTTTTCAAACTTGGTTAGGCCACACGTTGAATATTGCATGCAATTCTGCTCGACACCTTACCAAAAGTATATGGAAGCATTGGACAGGGTGGAGAGGAGGTTTACCAGGATGCTGCCTGAGCTGAGGGTTATTAGCATTGAGAAGAATTTGGAGAAACTCGGATTGTTTTCATCAGAGTGACGTAAATTGAGGGGCAACTTGATATAAGTTTAGAAAATTATGAGTGGCATCGAAAAAATAGGTAGAAGCCTTTTCCCAGCTTGGAAGAGTCAATTACTAGGGGACATAGATTTAAGGTGAGAGTACAAAACTATAGAGGAGATGTGCAAGTTTTTTTACGCAGGTGGTAGTGAGTGTTTAGAATTCACTGCGAGTGGAGCTGGTGGAAGCTGGTGAGACAGTCGTGTTTAAATGGCAGCTTGGCAAACACATGATTAGGATGGGAATAGAGGGATATGGACACCGGAAGTGCAAAATGCTGTAGTTCATGGGCAACATGATCAGCGCAGGCTTGGAGGGTCGAAGGGCCTGTTCCTGTGCTGTAGTTTCCTCTATTATTGTTGTTGGTTCCATAGACTGGGGCTTTTATTATAGTATTAGGTTACATAGACTGTCAGCATGTTGACAGAGCCACGGGCCAATAACTATAATAAAAGAACGCTTAGACTGTTAGCTTGTTGACATCGCCGGGGCACTGTCACTCTAGTATTAAAGAGCATAGACTCTCACATGTTGACTGGGCTGGGTGCCTGTAACTATAGCAATAGAGTGCATAGACTGTCAGCATGTTGACTGGGCCGTGGGCATGTCACTGTAGGAATAGATTGCATACAGTTTCAGCATGTTGACTTAGCCGGGGCTCTGTCACTATAGTATAAGATAGCATAGACTGTCAGCATGTTGACATCGCTGGGGCTCTGTCACTAAAGCATTAGAGAGCATAGACTATCAGCATGTTGACATAGCCGGGGCACTGTCACTATGTTAATAGAGAGCATAGACTGTCAGCACATTGACTGGGCTGGCGGCCTGTAACTATAGCAATAGAGTGCATAGACTGTCAGCATCTTGACAGAGCCGGGGGTCTGTCACTATAGAAGTAGAGTGCATAGATTGTCAGCAGGTCGATAGAGCCGGGGGTCTGTCCTTAAAGCAAAAAAGAGCATGGACTGTCAGCATTTTGACATAGCCGGGGCTCTGTCACTATAATAATAGAGAGCATAGACTAGTACCTTGTTGACAGAGCCAGGGGTCTGTCACTATAGTATTAGAGTGCTTAGACTGCCCGTATAATGACAGAGCCTGGTGTCTGTCACTATCTTATTCGAGTGCCTATACTGTCCAAATGTTGACAGAGCCATGGGACTGTCAGTATATTAGTAGATTAGATTGACGGTCAGAATTTTGACTATGCTGGGTGGCTGTCAATATATTAATAGAGTCCATAGATGGTCAGCTGGTTGAGAATGCTGGAGTCTGTGAATATACTAATAGAGTGCACAGGCCATCACGATGTTGATAAAGCAGGGGAGCTGTCACTGTTGTAATAGAGCAAATAGACTGTCAGCATGTTGAGAAAGCTAGGGGGCGGGGGGTGGCTGTCACTATAGTAACAGAATTCATAGACTGTCAGTATGTTGATAGAGTCAGGGACCTGTCACTATAGCAACTGACTGCATAGACTGGCATCATGTTGACAGAGCAGGGGGTCTATCACTACAGTAACAGCGTGCAGACACTGTCAGTATGTTGACAGAGCAGTGTCTGCAGCTGTAGCATTAGAGTGCATTGACTGTTAGCACGTTGACAGAGCCGGGAAGCTGTCACTAATGTAATAGACGGTATAGACTGTCAGAATGTTGTCAAAGCCGTGGATATATTACAAGGGTAATGGATTGTATAGACTGTCAGCATGTAGCGAGAGCCGGGCTGCTTTCACAACAGTAATACAGTGCATTGCTTGTCAGCATGTTGACAGAGCCGGGGGCTGTCAGTATAGTAATTGAGTGCATGCATTGTAATTATGATGACAGAGCCGGGGGGCTGTCACTAGAGTGCATAGGGTGTCAGCATGTTGAAATAGACCGTGTGCTGTTACTCTAGTATGAGAGAGCGTAGAGTGTCAGTAATCCAAAAGAGCCCTGAGACTGTCACTATAAGAATAAAATGCAGAGAATGTCAGAATGCTGACAGAGGCGGGGGTCTGTCAGTATCTTATTAGAGTGCCTATACTGCCCGTATGTTGACAGAGCCATGGGGCTGTCACTATAGTAATAGTGTTCATAGTCTGTCAGTATGTTGACATAGCCGTGGGGCTGTCACTATAGTAATAGAGGGTATAGACTGTCAGAATGTTGACAAAGCCGGGGGGCTGTCACTATAGTGATATAATGCATAGAATGCCAGCATGTTGACAGAGCTTTTGGGCTGCCAATTTATTATTCTAGTGCATAGACTGTCAGCTTGCTTACAGAGCCAGGGTGCTTTCACTATTATTAATACAGTGCATAGACTTTCAGTTATTTGACAGAGCCGGGGGGTGGGGGGGGGGGGCTGTCTGTGTATTATTAGAGTACTTAGACTGTCAGCATGTTGACTGAATCGGGGCCTATCACTATTGTAATAGGGTGGGGGATTGGCAGTATGTTTGCAAAGCCTAGAGCATTTCATTATAGTATTAGTATGCATAGACTGTCAATTGATTTACAGAGCCAAAGGCCTGCCACTATATGAATACAGTCGTATTCTGCCTGCTTGTTTACAGAGCAGGCGACCTATGACTAAAGGAACATTATACTATTCAATCAGTATGTTTACAAAGGGGTCTGTCACTGTAGTAATAGACTGGAGAGATTCTCGGTATGTTTACAGACCCGGGGACAAATCAGTGTATGAATAGATTGTTTAGACTGTCAGCATGCTTGAAGAGCTGGGGCCAGCCAGTACAATAATAGATAATCTAGACTGTCAGTATTTTATAGAACCAGGGTCCTGTCACCAAAGAAACAGAGTGAGGAGACTGTCAGGATATTTACAGTGCCAGGGGCCTGTAACTAGATTTTGGAGCTGTCAGTATATTTACTGTTCGGCAGCCAGTCACAACAGTAATACAATGGAGATTCTGTCAGCAACATTACACACACTGTTTTATCACTATAGTATTAGAATGGGGAGATTGTCTGTACGTTTACAGAGGCCGGGGCTCTGCCTCTATTGTAATAGCGTGGAAAATCTGTCAGCATCATTACGGAACCAGAGGCCTGTAACTCTAATGCTAGACTGGCTAGGCTGTCATATTGGCAGAGCTAATGGTTCTATCTCTATAGTAATAGTTTGGGTAGACTGTCAGGGTGTTGAAAGAGCAGGAGGTTCTGTCATTAAATTAATAGAGTGGGTAGACTGTCATTATTGTTAAAGAGCCAGGGGCCTGCCACCATAGCAACTGATCGTGCAGGCTGTCAGCATGTTTACAGAGCGGGGGCTCCAATCAATATTCTAATAAAATGCGTCGACTTCAAGAGTATGACAGAGCTGGGGGCCTGTCACAACAGTTACATAATGGCATTGGCTGTCAGTATCATTACCCGAGTTGCGGGTTTTGTCTTTATAGCAATAGGTTGGGTAGAATGTCAGAATGCTTACAGAGCCCGGGTCCTGTCACTATCGTAACATAGTGTGCAGTCTGTCTCTACATATTAAAGGCTGGGCGCCTGCCACTATTGTAATATCGTGGGGAGACTGTCAATATGTTAACAGAGCTGGGGGCCCGTTACTGTAGTAATGGAGCGGGGAAATGGAAGTTTGTTGACATAGATGCGGTCTGTCATTAGGGTAGGACGAGTAATCCACAGACACAAAATAATTCTCTGGGGACTCGGGTTCGATTCTCCCCACGGTGTGTTGCTAAATTCAGTAAAAATCGTCAATCAAAAAATAATTAATTTCTCTAATGATGAACATCAAACCAATGCCAAGTGTTGTAAAAACTCATCTGGTTTGCAAATGCCCTTTAAATAATAGACTGCTGTTCTTTCCTGGTCTGACCTACATGTGACTCCAGGCCAACAGAAATGTGGCTGACTCATAAATACCATCTGTACCATGGAAATTATGGTTGGGCAATAAATGGTGGCCCAGCCAGGAACGCTCACATCCCATGAACGAATTTTTAAAAAAGTAGCAGAGGGGAATTGTCAAAATATTCATAGTGCCTGAGACCTCACTCTGTACGCATAAATTGTTTAGACTGTCAGTAACTTACAGGGCCGGGGCTTGTCCATGTAGCAATTAAATGGGTAGACTATCAGTTTTTTACAGAACCAATGGGCTTTCAATATTATAATTGAGTGGGTGGACTGTCAGTCCTTTACAGGGCCAAGCGTCTGTCACCGCAGTGATTGCCTGGGTAAGTTGTCGTTATTTAACAGGGCAAGTCGTCTGCCCCTATAGTAATTGAGTACGTAGATTGTCAGTATTTTACAGGGCCAGGGGTCTATCAATATAGGAATTGAGCGTGTAGACTGTCAGGATTTTAGAGGACAGAGGGCTGTCACTGTAGAAATTGAGTGGGTACACTTTAAGTATTTTACAGGTCCAGATACCTGTCACTGTAGTAACTGAGTGGGTAGGCTGTCATTATTTTAAGTTGGGAATTGCTAGGAAATGCTGAACCGGCTCTTGAATTAAGTGGGCGGAGTCGGCGGGGCGTGGATTTGGTGGTTTCAACGTGATGACGCAGATTGAAGTGCAAAAGCAGCCTATTTCACCCTTATGTGCAAGAACGTGAGTTTGGAACCATTGTCAATGGAGCTGTAGGTGAGTGTTTGGTTATTCACTATTTGTTACTCTCTGGAGCAGTGGATATGTGTTGTACTTTATTTCTGTCGGTCATTTCCTGATATTGTTAACAAAATTGACCGCTTTGTGAAGCTGCCGTTTGCAGTGTATTTGTGCAAGGATTTTTTTCTATCAGTCAGTTTCTGTTACTGTAAACACGTATGGGTTTCATTCGCTATCTGGCATTCTCTGCCACTATAAACGAGAGCCGCATTCATTCCGCATTTGTCACTATCTTAGTGCAGTAAGCGAGTGTCAAAGCTATTCTTCTCAGTTCCGGGAGCAATGTGTAGTTTTTGTGTAATTGTCAACGTGTGATTAGATCTTTATCATTCCGTACAACTGGATATGGGTATGGGGCGTCAGTCTGATTCTGAATGTCTGTGGTTTGGTGTGCGAGCCTCGCTTTCAGTCTGCAGCCATTGTTCCGTGGAACCGTGCGTGATATTGAAAGTGGTTTCAGTAAGATAGTAGGTGTATATCAGACTCGTTATGTATATTTCATTGTGTTTTCGATTTTCATTCTGTGCGTGGTGTTTGATAGTCATTATAGATCTCTCTGATGTACCCTAGTTCTGCAATATTGTTATGTCACAGTGGGATTTTATGTATCTTTCACTCCCGTGTGTTGTGTGAATCCTTGAGTTTCAATCAATACATGTCAGTGGAAGATTTACATGTTCGGGATTAATTCTGTACGTGTCAACAATAGTCATGAGAATGATAAACAAATTATGTATCCAACCATCAAGCACCTGTGGCCTGGGATTTAGCGATGGCCAGAAGACAAAGTTGGTTGTGGTATCGGCAAAAACCTTTTCCTAAGCAGTGGTGCTGCCGTCCAGGAGCTGCCAGTAACTGATGGGCCGGCAGCTCTCGGTGGGCTGGATTTCCATCGCTGAAATCCCTGAACACGGGGAACCCCCGATATTATCAATTTAAGTGCCTGAGTGGCCGTTATTTCAGCGGGACTTCACTCAAGGAGCTGACACAGGGCTCACACCTGCTCTCCGGGTAACGGCTCAGACCTCCATCGTCTCCATTAACTACAGCCCAGTGTATTGGAAAGGAGCACAGGTAGCTGGGTAAGGGGCCTGAAGATCAGGACAGGGTGCACAGAATGTGCAAGTTGTCGAAAGATGCACTTAAGGGCTACGAAACATATCCAAGGGATGAGTAAGAGATTTTGGGGAATTCGCTGTTTGGAAGGAGGTGTCTCAGGAGATGTGGAATAAGTTCAGCGAGGGGGGTGTTGCATTCCATGGGCAGGCGCGGTTACAGTAGGGGGAATTATTCCGTGGGTTGGGAGGAGGGAGCAGGGGAGGTGAAGAGTTTCAGTGGGTGGGGAGGCGGGGTTTAGGGAGGGAGAGGTTTTAATTGAATCGGGAGGCCGGAGCAGGGGAGGGGAGGAGTTTCAATGGCTAAGGAAATGGATGGGGGTGACCAAACCTTTTATGGAGTGAACAATATGGTCAGGGCGAGAGGAGCAATTTCACTGGGTAGGACGGGAATGTCAATGCGTTTGAAACTTGGTCTTTTTAAGCAAAATCCTTTTTACTGGATGTGCTAATAACCCATCCCGACCGCTGTAATGCTCCCTGACTATTCCCCTCAATCCCTTTTTGTGGTTCCAATCTCTGCTGGATCCTTATTATGTCAACCATGTCTACTACTAAATATATTTTCTCACATGTCATATTGCACTGAAATATATTCCATCTTCAGCACACAGTTCCCGATCACAGTGATTGTTTTCTGCGTAATGAATAGGTAAAAAACTGATATTGTGGGAACAAAAACAGGAATATCAAAATGAAGGGACACTCCGGATAAAGATATGCAAACAGAGAGGAAACCAGTGTGAACATGTTTTTTTTAAAGTTGTACAATTAGCATCGGAATAATGAAGGAAAAATTGCAGAAAAGTGTTATTGCACCAACATGCCTTGAGGAAAATGCGCACCTTGAAACAAAATGGACACTGGAGGAGGTTAAAGCTTAATAATAGATCCGGAATTGTCTTCTTAAATGCTAAAGGACATGAAGGGCTTAATGGCTAGTGCTGCTTTGGTTTCTGATGTCCATGTGCCTGAAATGTACTTTGCTCGGTAAATCACCTGGATGCTGTGTGTTTTTTTTTAATTATTATCCTTATTCCTGGCAGTTTGACTCTGCAACTGACGCTGCCTCGTCAACATTCAAATGTACCTTAATTATATAAATATGTTTCAAGCAATTGCTCCTAACTACTGACCATATTCTTATCTTCGAGTACATATGTGTAGAGGAATTTTGTGTCAGGGCAAGTTTAAATAGCAGGAGAAGGGCGGGTCAAGAGATGACCAAATAATGGAAGGGGGTCAGTGGAAAATCTGGGAGAAAAGTTATGAGCTGAGTAAAGTTTATACGATGAGTACAGCAGGAGATTGCAAGTACATTGATTGATCTGTGAATGGCGGGCAGGGAAAAGGGAAAATGTGGTGAGGTACTTACTCTGTACTCCAGGACCCAATGCTTAACACATGGATGAGAAATGGATCAACGCAGCTGCTGTGAACTGAGACGGTAAAAAAAAACGGAGTGAGAGGGGTACAGAGAGAGGGTTAGAGAGAGAGGGGGAGAGAGAGAGACTATTTCATTGTTTCCGAGCTTATATTCACCGAATGCATCCTAAATATCTCGGTTCACACGCTGATTTACCTTTTTGCTAATTTTGTCTTTCAGATATTTTATTGCTTCTTTCATTAATTGCTTCATCATTTAATTTCAAAACTTTTATTTGTATTCCTTGTTTCACTTTCTTCCCTAACGCTGTGCTTTATTTTCATCGTCTTCTCCTTTATCCTCATTCTGTTTATTGCCTGAATTTCCATTTCCTGCACCCCTCCCTTTATTCAGGAACGTTGTTTTAAAGCTATCATGTTGGTTGTTTTAAAGGGACATATTATCCAGATGCCTATTCATTACGTCTAAACATATATTTCCCACCGTTGTTCTATGTTCATATAATTAATAATCGACTCCAGTTTATCTGCAAAAAAATGCTTTCTCATTGCCACAATATCAGCTCCTTACTATCTAGTTTTATTTGGACATGTTTCTTCCCCTTACGTATTTAACAATGTTTACCAAAACTATCTAATTATATTCCGATTGATGTTGCATCTATTTCACGCTAAAAGGATTTAAAATACCTGTCACTGTTCTTTATCAAAGTCTGGATTTATAACCACAGCTTTGGTGGATTTCCCATCTACGGGATCCGCATTGCGTTCGGTAATACCCGTTAAATTCCTCACATTAAATTTGCTCAAAGTTTAGTTGGGCTGTAGAGTGTATTTCGAATTATTTAAACTGCCTCCAACATGAAAATACGTATTGAAGTAGGAATTAATTTCATGCCAATTATTTAAGAGTTGCATTAAAATTTGGAAATGGACGTAATCGCTTCAGTTACAGAGACAGGCTGTGAAAAATAAGGGTACAAAACACAGATGATGAATAAAGCAAAACACATTGAACGGATCTTCTCATCCGTACATAAATATAGACGCAGCAGGAGCTCATTTTGTCACCTCATCTTGCACCCCCTTTTAACTATTTGCATCTAATCATTTACTTCTTTTCAAACGTTGACACTTTCTATGAAGCTTTTCACCCCAATCACATCTAAACATTGGATTAAACCATGCCCTGTTTAAACTGAATGACCGAGAAATCTGCAGCTTTCTGTGGAAGAAAAATCCAAAGATTCAAAACGCTAAGAGTGACAAAAACATTTTCGAAATTTATTCATACGTGATTGAACCCTGTGCCTTATCTCCAGGGTTTACGTTACTCTAAAACAGGCGAGCAGATTTCTATCCTGGTAAGAGGAAATATAACAAAACGAGCTCAGGAACGGAAATGGGTGAGATGCTGAGGCAAATCTGAGCCACAGGTTAAAAGCAAAAGGAATCTTTCCTCGAAAGAAATAACAGAAGATTGTCTTGCTGACGATGTAGATGCTGAGGTCGACGCATTCAATATATTTAGTATGTTTGCTGTGCTTGTGTGGAGTTCAATGCGACAAAGTTAATCGTATGTTAGAAGGTAGGCCCGGCGAAACAGGGGTAGAGAGAGAGAGAAAGAGAGACAGGCAGACAGACAGACAGACAGACAGACGGAGAGACAGGGAGAGAGAGAGATGGGGGAAAGTCGCCGGGTCAATTATCTGCAAATTTAACAGAAAGCAATTATTTAAGCATAAAACAACAGGATGAATAAATGAATCAACGGAAATATATAAATGGCAGCAAGCATCATTCACTAAGTGCAAGGGCGAAAATAACCAGGAGGACGAAATGCAGATCAAGAAGTTAGGGAAGCATTTGTAAAAATAATGGCATATGCCACGGCAGTAAGTCAGGAAGGAATAAATCAAATAAATCTCACAATATCCTACCAAAAGGAACAAAATACAAATCAGAATGTTGAGAGTGACAATAAACGTTGATCAGAAAGAATAAACATAAGAGACATGGACAAAGATATTCGATGTCTCTCTTTATGTCACATCTCACTCCCTCTCGCTTTATAACTACCTGTCTGTCCCTCTCACTCTCTCTCTCTCTCTCTGACAGTGGATCCAAGTAACATGAAAGGACTATCAGTCCTCGCTATAGCAGCTTGACCTCTGTCTTCAGCGCCACACACCTATTGTTTCTATTGTCGACAAGAACCCAATGAACAACGAAAGTTTAACGGCCAATGTCCAGATTTTACATCCTGAATCCTGACCCTTAAACATAGTGTTTGCTGGACGGTGCCCTGCAGTACCATTTGGACTGTCCGCACCATTCCTCAGCCTTTGTGGCTTGGTGGCATCAATGGAATATAGCCACAGCCTCCTCCTATCCTGCTCCTCATCTATTGCCCCTGAATTTCCCTCGGCATTCCTGTCAACAATTCCTTTGCTCTCAAAATGCGATGGCTTGCAGTGTGTGGAGTAACACCACAAATTGTGTCTCCTCTTCCAATGTGCATTGGAGCGCTCCCAGCACGTGGATCAGGAATCAGATAGAGGGTTTCCTCATGCTGCTGATCGGCTGCAGGGCGCTACAGTTATTTATTCAGAACCAACCAGGGTCATTCTGTATGTGTCTGTTTTCTGGCAGCGTCTAGCATGTTAGGTGTTTGTGGATGGTGAGGCATGGATGGAGATGTTAAGCTTCGCGTCAGAGAAAACACAACCGTGTTCCCCGTGGAGTGCAGAAAAGAGTGGGAATACTACATGTTTCAGATCGAAGGCAACGTGGCAGTGAGGATTCCAGGTAACACGCTTATGACATCAAAACAATGCATTCTTACACAATAATAATACCTTATTATGTAATAATGAACTGTGTTGACGTCATCAGCGTGTTAAGAATGTGATAACACCTCCTGTTCCTGTCCCGGCCGACGTTGATATCAGAATCCCGCAGAATCCTAGTATTCTGGCAAAGTGGAAAACTTTCTCATCCTCCTTCTCGTGGCTGCCAGAGAAATCAATGTGAGCGCTTCACTTTGGACACCAAATACTCGTGCGCACCGTCCAAGTCCCACTTTGAAAATCAACTAGTATAGATAGTCTGCACAGTCTGGCAGATGCAGCTTTCCTCGTGATATTCAGAGATTGAATGCAGCCCTCTCCTTCCTGAACTGACCTGCCTGCACAGAAGCCCAGCGAAGCTGTGACCTCATACAGCTCCTGGCCATTCTTGTTCCGGTGCGCTGCCGCAGGTCGTTCTTATTAACTATCTGGCACAGGTCTGTCATCAGCCAGTGATGAATGGAAGTCACCTCACACTCTGCTCGAAATGTGCACGGAGTATAAATGCTCTTGGACCATCCGCGATGCTGACGGCGTAGTTCCCGCCTCTTTGCACCATACTGCAGAGTTTATTTTCTATGCCGCCTCTGCTCTTTATGCTAGTCATGCCTCGAACCCAGAATCATTACAGTTCCTGTATCTCGATCCATGTTGAACCAATTGATTTGTCTTCTTGAGTTTCTACATCATATCACAATGAAACCTCCGGAAAACGATGAAGGCCAACTCCACTAACTTGCCACAACGTAACTATTTCAAATGACGCTCGCATACAGGTTTGATGCCTGGTCCTTTCAAGGAACACGGCTCGCCGCTTAATGCAAATTTAGCTCAGAGTGATTCATATGGGAATATAGCAAGTCGTACGTGACAGCCTGAAACGGCCTTCCCAAGGTGTTGTCCGTCTTGTTGCTGGTAACTGTGGCTGTGCAGAGCTAGCCATCATGGGCATTGAGAGATACGGAGGGGAAAGAAAAATCATTTTGGACAAAGAAGTGAGTCCATAAAATGCAAATGGGGAACCATTTTCAGGAGCGTGGGGAACAGATAGGGGAATGAAACGAATCGAAGACGTGAGACACGGCTGGTTTTAGCACAATAATTGAATGACTAAAACTGAGGCTCTGCCAGGCCAGGAACCAATGTAGGTCACTGAGCACACGGGGGCGTGTGAGCGGGAGTTGGTGTGCTTCAGCCTTTGGGAAAAGCCATTTGCATTTGATGTACTTTTGGTCGTTTAAAAGCGAGAGTGTGGCCAAGGTTGAATTGACATAATCTAACAAGGATGTAATGTAGGCATTGATTAGTTTTGTGACTTGAAGTAGAGGGTGATGTATGGAGGTGGTAGCAGTCAGGTTTAGTGAGCGAGAATATAAGGCACCGTAAATCCACCGATAGTCAGAATGATTGCCGAGGTTGTCAGCAATCTTCTTCAACCTCACATATTGGCAACGGAAGGGAGGGAGTCGGTTTACAGAGTTTGGGGTTTGTGTAAAGGGCGGAAGATAATGGCTTCCACAATCCAAACATTTAAAACATGAATCAATTCAATGTGCTTCATAGATCTAATTGCTGTACAGAGGGACAGAGCGTGAACAGCAACAGATGAAAGAAAGAGCACGTAAATTACACAAACAGTGAAAAATGGTTTGTGGAGCTAATAACCAGATAGACTCGCTAAGGAGGAAGCAACGCGCGGGACAAAGTAATCAGAACACTAATGCAGTTAGTCACAGGTTATTAATTAACAGCGTGATAGAAAACAATACTTACCAGGGACACCGACAATAGCAAGGATTGGATACTAAATCATTTGAATCACTTTAACTGCGAAGGAGATCCGGATTTCTAATGTGAACCATTCATTTTCAGCCAAAATAAGGGCAAACCAAAAGGATAAACACCCTGGTCCTGATTGGAACATTCCAAACTGTTGTACTCAGATTCGGATCCATTGTTGTGAAATTCCAATATATTGTCCTCAGATTCTGAGCCATTGTTGTGACATGAAACATAATTGCCCTCAGATTAAGGTTTATCCTCTCTGCCTCTCAAGAGCCGTTGCTCCCTCTTTATGGCGGGGTTGATGCCTTCGCTGACACAGTGGACATAAGAAAGACAAGATTCCCTTTTTAACAGCTGCAAGGAAACCTCCAGCGGCGCAATTCGGAGCACAGGGACTGAAGCCAATAACAGTCACTGAGCAGAACAGCCCAGTTAACCTCTTCCAGACGAAGTTTTATACCATAATGCAGTGGAACATTTACACAGTATGATGGGGTTTGAGAGGATTATTGAGCGCAGGGATGGCGGAAATGATGGGAACTCTGGTCAGAATCTTCCAATCATCAATGGATATGGGTGAGGTGCCACAACATTTGGAATATACCAATGTCCAAACCCATTAAAACGTAAATAAATGAATGGTCCCAGCAACTTCAAGATTGTCAGTCTAAAGTCCATCCTGGATATATTACCACACATTGTAAAAAACTGCAATATTCTTCACTTGGAGAAAAAAAAAGAGGCTTAATGAATGACTAAGCAGACGAACATCATGTTTAGCAAAGTTGGTGAAGTTTGGTGAAACAATGGAGAGTTTTAAGGAGAATAATGCGGTTATTATGTATATACATGGTGAAGCGGCATGCGATAATGTGCCTTTTAATGGAGCTGTGAGAATAACCGAAATCAGGGCATTAAAGGGGCATTGGCATTTTTGGTATGTCATTGGCTGAGGTACAAAATACCGAGGGGACTAATTTAATGTTCTTGTTAAGGCTGGAGTGGAGTATACATTGATGTTCTTCAGGGGGACATTTCCAACACATTAAACTGCCGTTAATTTCACCTTTTGTAGAATACAGAAAAGCAGAAAAGTAAACACCAAGAAGCTCAGTTAGAAACACAAAGCATGAGTATAACGGCAGGTTGGTGTATTGGAGAGACACACAGCTAATGCAATTTAATGCAGAGCAGTGCAAAGCATTGCATTGAGTGGAATTTGAGGAGCGTCAATGTAAACTGAAAGCAACGATTTGAAATGAGGAACAAGTCAAGACTGGGGCTGACCTACACACGGTGTTGAAGCTGCTGGAATACTTTGATTTGAATTGGATAATGCACACATGTGTTATTGCCTTATCATTCCATGGAAATACTACAGAACAATGGGAGTGAATGCTGAAATTCAATAAAGCAAAATTGATGCATTCTGTCCATATCCAATTTATATCTATATATATATAATATTAGAAACTATATGAGGAGGGTGCAGAGCGGGTTATTGCTTTGGTACCAGAGATGGTAGATCAATCAGTGAAATCGAGAGGTTAGAGGAGCTGGGCTTGCTCATTCCTTTACTGCAGAAGTTAAAGGCGAAATGTTATCGCGGTGATGAATATTCCATGGTCTTTTCAAACGGGAAGTAAACATTTTCCCGCTCTAACTAGGATAGGTAATTTAATTGCCAAGAGTATCAGAGAGTCCATGAAAAGAAAATGATTGTAGGGAGTTGTTACTATCTGGAATGCATTGCCTGCAGATACGTTGAAAGCAGTTTCAAGGGGGAACTGAATAGCTACTTGCAGCCGCTATGGGAAAAGAACAGACACGGGAACCAAAATCAGATATTTCTTTGGAAGCCAGCACATGCAAGATCCAAGCAATGGATTAATTCTGCACTCTATAATCCATCGACGTGAAGACATAAATCATTGACGCCTTCATCTTGTCTGTAAAATTTGCTTTCAGCTGTTCTTTTTTAACCAGATGTTGATCATTCCTTTAACCCTGGTGTAGGTGACAAAAGAACAGAAAACGCCTTAAGTTGAATTTCAAGTTCTGTTCACAATTAACTTAACACAGAATCACCCCGGTGCTGGCTAGTGATTCTGACCTGACGCGACCTGACACCAATATTAACCAACCGGGCTAACCAATGATCTGAATGAAGATTGAAATGATGCCAAACCAAATTAAGGACCTGACAGCCCACATGGTCTGACCCAAAAAACAGCCCAAAACAGTCCACTTCCCCGAGTCTGTCAACAGCCCCCGAGATTGTTCTGCCAAATGCTGACACTTTCCAACTATCACTTGCACAGACCAGACACGGCTACCTTGGATTAACCCCGAAAAAGCACCGCACCTACCCGGCTCGATTATTAGCTGAACCGCTTAAGCTACCTGCCAATAACATCCAGATCTGATGATTGTTACAGATTGCCCCACATAATCGGCAGACCCAGCTGGCCCCTGTCACGCTCTAACTACACGACTGTAAACAAGACATGCCTCTCCACCTTCCCACCTTATTGCACTCCATACTAGACTCACCCCCGAAGCGATCTCACTACATCTCGTAATTATAATGCCCGACAACCTCTGACCTGATCCGACTACCTACTGATTCTATCAGGCTGCCGCCACAACAACCAGATCCAACAAGCAGCAAACCAAATTCGACATTCCCCCGCACCAACGAGATGCGAAAACACCTGACACGATCTTTCTGCTCCACTTGCAAACCCAGCCTGAATAACCACCTGGTTGACTAGCTCACGCAAGAAACTGACCACACCAGTCTCCGACTAGACCTGACTATATCCCAAGCTCACCAGACACAACCCCCAAATATCACAATGCGACAAAGCACACGCTGACCAGGCCTGACTACCCGCCACTCACTCTGAATACCCGTGCCACTCACCATTATGGCCTGTTCTGAAACACACCGGTAAATCCCGCAAACAAACATGCCAAATTAGCAAATGGATCTGACATGCATACCAGGCCAATTTGGTTCCACCACCATGACCAGATATTGCCCTTAACCTCACTGGTTAAACCCCCACAACACGAATAAATTAAATGCTGATCTTTATGAATAAATGCATCGAAGTTTTTACCTGCTCACCACAAATTAATACCCTCTGACCTGCCTCTCATTGAACCAACATGGCTAACTCCAGGAATGCTTGCCTTAAAGCAGTGATGCTCTTCCTTCTGACATCCAGGAAGGACTAACTCACAACCTGACTACCTCTTTCCTGACCCGACTACACCTCCAACCAACTTGGTGACATTTCTGAATCAAGCTCTCTTGATTCTTCAACTTGCCGGCCCTATTCACCCCAGCTACACCCCTTTACAGCACGGCCAAACTATCACTCTGGACCTAGCTATACCACTACATGGGCTATATACTGACCTGAATATGTTACACAAATATGCCGCTGCCCCCACGACCCAGTAGCCCAATCAAACTGTTTACCACCAACAGAGCCCGGCCAACTTCTGAACCGGCAATTCTACCGCTCACCACTGTCACCATCGCCCAAACTCAAGTGACTAATCTGTGCAAAAAACGACTAACCAGCTGGGCCAAAATACCCCCAGCATGTTCTGAGAATCCCCTGACAAGTCCCCACTACCCACCAGATCAGAGATGTCTACATCACTGCCCTCACCCGAGTACCCCTCTGCATCACCTGACAGCTTCAAGTCCACCCCAAGTAACTAACATTGACTCGACCTTCCTACCTCCCTGAACTAATCACCACGTGCCATCTGACCAAAATGCCCAGAGACCTGACCGACTGCACACGGTGTTGAGCAGATGAAGCCCTTCTCCAATCCTACTTACTCATCCTCAACCGCAGCAAACAAGGTACCGGACTTTAACACCGTGACCGAACCTGAGAAACCCCGAACCAATCCGAGTAAGACTCATATGCGCCCCAATTATCCATCCAATTCACATACCTCTCAAATCCAGCGCGAATACCCAACAACCTGATTGGGTTACTCACGACCTGTGATGATTTTCTTTAGCTGACAAGATTACACTGCTGACCTGACTGGATACCACTATTACCCGCTGGCTAAGACTACCAGTGCATGCTCATCTGACTACTCCGTGTCGAACTATCTTAACAATCCAACAAATCAGGCTGAGAGGTTTACCCAAAATGACTATCAGCTGAATTGAATATCCTAAAATGGCAACCATTCCTCACAATTAAACAACTAACCTAAGGCTAGCCGATCGAAGGTCCTCCACCCAAACGAACCTGACATTACTGCACACTGCGAACTGAACTGACTACACTCAAAAGCTGACCCATTTTCCCAAACAGACATGACTGCCATTCAGCACTACCTAAATTCCTGTGGCTCCAACCTGAAGACCGAAACAATCTACTTATCGAAACAATGAAGCAACTATCCCTGACCCGAATGGACTATCCCCCAATTCGACACAACTACTCCGATGATCGAACAGAGCTTTCCCGCGGCTTGGCCTGTCTACAGCTCGAGTTGCTGAACAAACACAGGGGCAAAACAAATTGCCTCCCACTTCCCCTAACCCGCGAGCTGACCAGATCTTCCACCCCAGCAGATCTAATTATCCCACGGCTGAACAGACTTTTCAACACACAAGACCCAGCTACAAAATGACTCTACCCGACTCCATCCAATTTCCCCGACTTCTTTGGATGATAGACTCTGCACAATGCATACACCCTCCAGCTGATGAAATCTGCATCGATGTGACTCTCCCCCAAGTCCAATTTAAACAGTACCCCGATCACTCACGAGCTATTATCAAACAGGCTTGAATATGGACATGACCCAAAGTGATTAGAGCCTCAACGAGAAAAATAACTCAGATCGAGGCACCACCACAATCCGCCAACATAACCTCCCTCTTCCCAAATACCACCTGACCCCATTCACCTCACGAAACACCCGAAGCATCCCGACCTTCCACAGTTGATCCAAATCGCTGTACCTGACCAAATTCACCACTGTCCCCAATAACCGCTTAAAACAACCTGACCTTTTTGCAGGCCAGTTAACTACTGCCAAACAAATCCAATAAGATTTCACTCATCCTCGCTGCATTTCCAAGCACACACAACCAATCAACCTGAACTGATTACCCGATTCAAAGGTCTCAGTTAACCCCCTATTTAACAAAATATCCTCGGAGACCAGACTACTGACTGACTTGAACGGAGCTGACTAAACTTGGCCATCCAACTAACCCATTGAGTAAATGCAAAACCCAATTGCTTGACTTCCCAACAAAAAGGACTGCTCCTCTGTCCCGGCCACACTGACAGATAGGTCACTAATCTTGACTCGGCTCACCCATCCAAAAGCGCTAATTTCCCAAGATGCACACCCCAGTGATTCCTACACTCGAAGCAACCAACCTTAATATAACTAGCCTGGACAGAATTTATTCATTGACCTCTCTAGCCCCGAATCTTATGAAAACAAACGTCAAATACACACAGAGCATCCAGTGAAAGAAACACACGCGCCCTTAGGTAACATCCCTCATTAGCAAACCAGGCTAACACCCAAAAAGCATTGACATTGCCCTGTGACCTTACATGAATACCACGATACCCGGCCTTGCTGGATTACCCACGAACCGATTCAAATGACCTTTCAAACTTACCAACTACCCTGCTGATCTGAATGGAAAACATCCACGAATTGAGCCGAAAGCCCGGACGCAAGCCAATTGCACATCGGCTCGACATCCTTTACTACCTGATCCGAATATGCAGCAAACAGGCATGTGTATGGAGGACACCACCCCACCTACTCCCCTCAATCCACTTCCCCATATGAATTGCATGGGAGAACATCAGAAGCTTGGAAACCTGCACCAATGTTTACTGAGGAGTTCAATCCTTGCACTTCATGCAGCGCCAGCAATGTTTCATCATGTAAGTAGCCCATTCCATGCTGCTCCTGGTGCTACATTGCTCCCCTTGAACAAGGAAGATTAAAAGCACAGACAATAGGATCAGCTGTAATCATTTTCGCCCTTCGATCCTGCTGCCTCATCCATATGTTCACATTTCTTCATCCAAAATAATGCCATTGTCCAGCTCTCTCCTCATAACATTTGACGTCTTTGGAGTCCAGAAAGCTCCTTCATAGTCTAGAAAGATGTCCACTGTATTGTTAAATATATCCTGTCCGTTGGCACCCGCAGACTACTTTGGTCAATAAACCCTTAGATTCACCACGCTCTAGGTGGAGAACTTTCGCCTCACCTCAATCCAAAATGGCCTATCCCATATCCTGACACAATGACACCTTGCTCCAGATCTCGCAGCTAGAGAGAACATCGTCCCTGCAACAAGTCTGTAAATTGCTACCGAATTTTATACCTTTCAATGTGATCCCCTTTCAATCATCTAAACTCCAGGGAATGCTGGCCTGGACGCCACAATCTCTCATTATAGGACAATGCTGCCATCACATAAATCATTCGGGCAACCATTCCCTGCACTCACTCCATGGCAATATTCCCTTTCTTTGGGAAGTAGACCGAAGCACAAAAATCAGTGAGTGGTCTCACGAATGCCCTCTAGAGATGCAGTAAGTCATCCTTGCTCCTGCACTCAAGTCCAATAGTAATGAAGTCCAGAATGTCATTTGCCTTCCAAACTGCTTGCTGAAATCTTTACACCAGCATTTCCCCGTTTATCATCATTTAAATAATATTATTGTATTCAGGCTTTTTATGACCAAATTGGAATATGTCACACTTACCGAAAAAAAACTGCATCTGTCATATCTTCGTCCACTCGCTCAACTTTCTTAAATTGCCTTGAAGCTCCTTTAAATCATCCTCACCCCTAACATTCCCTAATGTTTTGCTGTCAGCAAATTTAGAATTATTGCATTTTATTCCTTCATCAAAATCATTGATGTGTAATGTGAACAGCTTGGACTCATTCACTGATACATCCTGTACCAGTTTCGGCAATGCCTGCCACTCCAGAAAAAAGAACATTTATATCTATTCTCTGCTTTCGGTCTGTAAACTATTCTCAAACCATGCCAATGTATTGCCTCCGTTCAAATGTGCTTAAATTTTGCACACTAACCTCCTTTGTGGGACTTTACCAGAAACTCCGTGAAAGCCCAATTGCACCACATCAATTGTTCTCCCTGATATTTCTGTTACATCTTTTAAAAATTCCCATTAGGTTTGTAAAAAACGATTTCCCTTCCATAAACCCATGATGGTTTCGCACAGTAATGATGATATTTTCAAATGACCTATTAGCACCAACTCTATAATAGACTCGAAAGTTTTCCCTTCAAGTGATGGTGGCCTGCATGTAATTTTCTGTTTTATTCTTCGCTTCTTATTTTGAACATAGTGACGTTACATTTGCCACTTTCCAATTCCCGGAACTGTTACAGAATCTCCAAAATTTTAGTAGATGAAAGCTAACACAATCTCTCATTCCATGGCCATTCAGTTAGCACCCCCGAATGTAAATGATCACGTCCTGGAGATTTATCGGCTCTCAGTCCAATTGATTTTTCCAGCGCTGTATTTCTTTTATTTTCTCCCGTGCTGATTTCCTTAAAATGATAGTTCTCGCTGGTTCTTTTTGCTTTTCTGGCATCTCTGGTAAGCTAATTGTGTTTACTCCTCAAATTACGTAAATAAAATAGTTGCTTAAATACTCTGCATTGCCCTGTTCTCAGTTATAAATTCTACATTTTCAAACTGCAACGGTCCAACATTTGTCTTCACTGTACATGCTTGTAGAAAATTTTGCACTCCACTATTAAGTTTTTTGCAAGTTTACCCTCATGCCCTATGCCCTCTAAACCATCGCTTGGTCACCCTTCGATAAATTCTAAGCTGTTCCCAAATTGCTACTTTTGCTAACAAATTTAACTGACTCTTCACTGGATCTAGCGCTATCCGGATATCGTTTTGTTAGCTGTTTTTGGGCTGCATTTACTGCTTTTTTTCTTATGAAGCCATGAAGGTGAATGTAATTGCAGCAATGCACAGATCCAGTCCACAAATATAAACATTTGCCTGAGCACCATGTATTTTAATGAAGTTACCCAAATTATCTAAGCCAACTCACCGTCTCATATCCTCGTAGCTTACTTTGTTTGAATGTTTGACGATAGTTTCGGATTGGACTATTATACTTTTCATCCAAATGAAAAATTCTATCTCACTTTGGTCACCATTCTCTTTAGGACATTGCACGACACGGTTATTAGCTTTCTCCTTCTCATGACACGATATCAAATCTAGGATAAACTGCTCCCTGGTTGGATCCCCGACGTAATGGTCCAATTTAAAAAAAGCATTTCGCACACACTCGACAATTCATTCGCCAGAATATCATTGCTGATTGAGTTTGTCCATCAAACATCCATGATTTCTGCAGCATGTGAGTTACATGCATCTCTACGTTTCAGGTTAACGCCTTTCCTTGCCTTATTGCTACATTTTGGCGCCTTTAGACAAATCAGCAAACTGTTCTGCACCTTCTCCCTTTTTCGCTACAGCAAGACTAAATCTACATCTAGATATTTTGAGCCAATATCAGTTCTCACAGTTGTACTGATTTCATTCTTATCTTGTAGCCCCCGCCTCACCTCTGCTTCTCATTTCCCTGCCCGCCCGAAATATGGAAATCCCTTGGACAGTCACTTGCCAGCGTTGGAAGCCGTGCAGCCCTGTCTCAATGACCGAAATCACATTGTGCAAGTTGAAACCTATTTGCACTGTCAATTCGTCTAGCTTATTTTAATGCTCCATGCATTCAGGTGCCATGCCTTTAGAGCTGTTTATTCTAATATTTTTACAGAACCGAATTGCATTTTGTCCCTATTTCCTGCAAACTCTATGTTCATTTGCTTACCACATTTCTTTTTTAGTACTCTTTCATTTGTTTCTTTGTTCCCTCTCTTGTTACTCACCGCTGATGCTCCCATGACCTCGTCACCATAATAGTCTCCACCCCTAACCCTCCCCCACCCATCGGCATCACAGAGAAAATGATTAGCCCTGCAAAGAATTGGTTTTGGTCCTGCTTGCGTGCAACTTGTCCAGCTTATACAAACCCCATCTTCCACAGAATGTGTCCCATTCCCTCAGGAATCTAAATCCCTACACAATTACTCCGTTTGGACATTGAACTGATCTATCCTCCTTTACCTGATCTCGTTTGCACGAAACACTGGGTGTTACACTGAGATTACAAACCTTGTTGTTCTGCTTTTTAATTTGTTTACTCAGCTCCCCATAAGTGTTTTCAGGACCTCATCTCTACCTTAGCACATGAGGCTGGTACCATGCGGGTCACTACATGTATTTTCCACCCCCCACCCCCCACGCCGTTCAGAATGTTCTGCAGCAGCTCAGTGACGTCCTTGACCCTAGCAGCAGGGATGAAACATCCCACCCAGCAGTAATACCTGCGACCACAGAAACGCCTCTCTGTTCACTTTACGATACAATACCCTGGCACTACTCCTCTATCACTGTTCTTTTTAATCTCCCATTCTCTCACCACACTCTCCCCAAACTCCCCGTGCTGTTGAACCACTCGAGGAGCAACGGTCTTGGCTTTCGCTGCGTTCCCCTGAGAAACCAACTCGCCAAGCAGTATACACGTAGAAAATCTATTACAGAGGTGTTTGGGCCCATTAACTGCCCAGTGCTTTTAATTTGCCTGTGGTAACCAATTGCCTTTCTGCCTGTACACACTTTGACTGTGGTATGACCATCCCATTGTACGGTTTCCAGGAAGATATCGGCCTTAAGGATGGTCTGCAGTGACACCAGCCGCAGCTGCAGTTTTCGAGTAGCTGTGGCTGGAGACATTTCTGCACACGTGCTCATCACGTGTCCGAATGCACGTTCAGAAAGTAATAGAGAATGGTCATAGAATGCGATTGTATATTAGTATAGAACTTTGAAATAAATGGAAGGATGTTATGCGTCAGTTATACAGGGCACTGGTGAGACCCCATCTCGAACGCTGTGAGCAATTTTGTTCCCCTTATTGAACGAAGGCTTTTAAGGAGTAGCGGCTGTTCAGAGGAGCTTCCCTAGATTGGAACCTGGAACGATTGGGTTGTGTCATGACGGTAGCTTAGAGAGGCTGGGTTTGATTCAGCTGGATTTTGGCAGAGTTAGGGATGATTTTTTTGAAGTATATAAGTTCCTGAATGGGCTTGACAAGTTTGACAATGAAATAATGTTTAACAGAATTAGTAGGAATTGTTTAAAAATTAGGAACCGCCTTTAGGACAGAGATGAGGAGGTTGTTTTATCCCTCTCAGAGGTTGTGTGACTCTGGAACTCTCTGCCTCAGAACGCATTGGAGTCTGTCATTGAATGAGTTTAAGGCGAACGTTAACATTTTTTGTCCGGCAATTGAGACAGAAGTTATCGGGGTCGATGGGAATGTTGAATCATCAATACAAACAGAACAACCAGGTAATTACTGAAAGGTGGCGCGGGATCCAGGGGTCCAATGGCCAAATTCTGCTCCACGTTCATGTGTTCTTTAGATGTGACACTGGTCTCCAACGGCGCATGGCCGGAGGAATCCAAGTGGCTGATCGGCCCTGCCATGACCTACCCTTAAATTTATGCCCGAGGCCTCGCTATTTAATCTGTCCGAAGTATCACATTTGAAACTAAATTATGCCTCGCTGTTTAACCTGTTTGAATTCTCACTCTTCAACATTTTTGAAGCCTCCCTGTTAAACCCATTTGAAGTCGCCCTGTTACACGTGATTAAAGTCGCCATGTTGAACCTGATTGATGTCCCCTATTCAGCATGTTTGCAGTCTCGCTGGTTACCCTGCTTGAAGTCTGCCTTTTAAAAATGTTTGGTGTCCCTATTCAACCTGCTGCAACTGTTTGAAATCTCACCCTTTAAGC
>JANJGN010005377.1:0-20000 GCA_026770705.1 Isurus oxyrinchus
GTAAAGGAGGTGGGGGGGGGGGGGGGGGGCGCAGGGAGGGAGGAATCTGTGCCGACACATGGGTCTTTGAAGGCGCCAGGGCAAAGGCTGAGCAGGCAGACGATGAGGCAGTCCCGACCCTGGGCTTTAACCAGCGAGGCACCGAGGGATGAAAGTGAGGCAGGTTGTACTCGTCTCTTTGGGGAACGCTGATTCGTCCTTCCACCATAAGGTCAGAAGTGGGGATGTTCGCTGATGGTTGCACAATGTTCAGCACCATTCGGGACTCCTCAGATACTGAAGCAGCCCCGTGTCCAAATGCAGCAAGACCTGGACAATATCCAGGCTCAGGGCTGACCAGTGGTGAGTAACATTCACACCACACAAGTGCCTGGCACTGACCATCTCCAACAAGAGAGAATCCAACCATCGCCCCCTTGACCTTCAATGGGCATTACCCTCACTGAATCCCCCACTGTCAACATCCTGGGGGTTACCATGGACCAGAAACTGAACTGGGACCAGCCATATAAACACTGTGGCTACAAGAGCAGGGCAGAGGCTGGGAATCCTGCGGAGAGTCACTCACCTCCTGACTCCCCCAAAGCCTGTCCACCATCTACAAGGCACAAGTCAGGAGTGTGATGGGATACTGCCCACTTGCCTGGATGAGTTGCAGCTCCCACAACACTCAAGAAGCTCGACACCGTCCAGGACAAAGCAGCCCCGCTTGATCAGCCCCCCATCCACAAACATTCACTCCCTCCACCACCGACGCACAGTAGCAGCAGTGTGTGTACCATCTACAAGATGCACTGCAGCAACTCACCAAGGCTCCTTCGACAGCGCCTTCCAAACCCACGACCACTACCATCTAGAAGGACAAGGGCAGCAGACACATGGGAACACCACCACCTGGAAGTTCCCCTCCCAGCCCCTCACCATCCTGACTTGGAAATATATCGGCTGTTCCTTCACTGTCGCTGGGTCAAAATCCTGGAACTCCCTCCCTAACAGCACCGTGGGTGTACCTACACCACGGAGACAAAATCCTGGAACTCCCTCCCTAACAGCGCCGTGGGTGTACCTACACCACGGAGACAAAATCCTGGAACTCCCTCCCTAACAGCACCGTGGGTGTACCTACACCACAGGGACAAAATCCTGGAACTCCCTCCCTACCAGCGCCGTGGGTGTACCTACATCACAGGGACAAAATCCTGGAACTCCCTCCCTAACAGCGCCGTGGGTGTACCTACACCACACGGACAAAATCCTGGAACTCCCTCCCTAACAGCGCCGTGGGTGTACCTACACCACACGGACAAAATCCTGGAACTCCCTCCCTAACAGCGCCGTGGGTGTACCTACACCACACGGACAAAATCCTGGAACTCCCTCCCTAACAGCACTGTGGGTGTACCTACACCACACGGACAAAATCCTGGAACTCCCTCCCTAACAGCGCCGTGGGTGTACCTACACCACAGGGACAAAATCCTGGAACTCCCTCCCTAACAGCGCCGTGGGTGTACCTACACCACAGGGACTGTAGCGGTTCAAGGAGGCAGCTCACCCCCCCACCTTCTCAAGGGGCAATTAGGGATGGGCAATAAATGCTGGGCCCAGCCAGCGAGATCTGAAATTTTTTAAAAAGTGAACGTGTTAAACAAAGATGAGTCCCCCACTGGATAACTGCGTCCGTCTGTGGTATCCAACTGTTGGAGAGGGACATCCAGACCTTGGAGAGCGTGCAGAGGAACAGTGAACAGCATCGTCCCCAGGTGGTTCCTGTTTTTATTTCAGATTTCCAAAGTTTTGTTTTTATGTTGGGAGGGTCAGCTCCGGGTGAGATCTTGAAGGTCCCTAACCTCCCAATACCGCCCCCCCCACCCACCCCCCCACAACTCCCCCACTTGCCCACTGCAATAGCCAATGTTCCGAATATTGGCCAACTGTTGCATTGTCCCCTTTAAGTTTCGTCTGACACTCCCAGCGGCGAGTGGCTGTAACGGGCACACTTAGTCAAATAAGGCAGGGCGCACGCCAGCAGTTACTGTTATATGGGGATGCTATCCTGCCAACGAGGAGCTGGGAATTGCGTAGACCCCTCTGGCTGTGCGACTGACAAAAGATTCTCTCTAGTGGATACTAAATTTATCGTAACTGAGAGAGGGGAATGTGCAGGGAGACCTGGGTGTCCTTGTACACCAGTCGCTGAAGGTAAGCATGCAGGTGCAGCAGGCGGTAAAGAAGGCAAATGGTATGTTGGCCTTCATAGTGAGAGGATTCAAGTACAGGAACAGGAATGTCTTGCTGCAATTGTACAGGGCCTGGGTGAGACCACACCTGGAATATTGTGTACAGTTTTGGTCTCCTTATCTGAGGAAGGATGTACATGCTATAGAGGGAGAGCAACAAAGGTTTACCAGACTGATTCCTTATCTGAGGAAGGATGTACTTGCTATAGAGGGAGTGTAGCCAAGGTTTACCAGACTGATTCCTTATCTGAGGAAGGATGTACTTGCTATAGAGGGAGTGCAGCGAAGGTTTACCAGTCTGATTCCTTATCTGAGGAAGGATGTACTTGCTATAGAGGGAGAGCAGCGAAGGTTTACCAGACTGATTCCTTATCTGAGGAAGGATGTACTTGCTATAGAGGGAGTGTAGCCAAGGTTTACCAGACTGATTCCTTATCTGCGGAAGGATGTACTTGCTATAGAGGGAGTGTAGCGAAGGTTTACCTGACTGATTCCTTATCTGAGGAAGGATGTACTTGCTATAGAGGGAGAGCAGCGAAGGTTTACCAGACTGATTCCTTATCTGAGGAAGGATGTACTTGCTATAGAGGGAGTGCAGCGAAGGTTTACCAGATTGATTCCTTATCTGAGGAAGGATGTACTTGCTATAGAGGGAGAGCAGCGAAGGTTTACCAGACTGATTCCTTATCTGAGGAAGGATGTACTTGCTATAGAGGGAGAGCAGCGAAGGTTTACCAGACTGATTCCTGGAATGGCGGGACTGACATATGAGGAGAGATTGAGTCGGTTAGGATTATATCCGCTGGAGTTCAGGAGAATGAGGGGAGGGGATCTCACAGAAACCTATAAAATTCTAACAGGACTAGACAGGGTAGATGCAGGAAGGGTGTTCCCGATGGTGGGGGAGTCCAGAACCAGGGATATGGGATAGACCATTTAGGACTGAGATGAGGAGAAATGTCTTCAGCCAGAGAGTGGTGAGTCTGTGGAATTCACTACCACAGAAAGTAGTTGAGGCCAAAGCGAAACATTATGTGTTTCCAAGAAGGAGCTGGATATAGCTCTTGGGGTGAAAGCGTTCGAAGGATATGGGGGAGAAAGCAGGAGCAGGCTACTGAGTTGGATGATCAGCCATGATCATAATGAATGGGGGAGCAGGCTCGAGGGGCTGAATGGCCTCCTCCTGCTCCTAGTTTCTATAATCCTGTAAGTTTCAATGAGATCCCCTCTCATTCTTCTCAGTCCTAGATAAGTATGGACCCAGTCAGGCGTGAGGAGGATACAAAGAGTCTGCGGGGGGGATACGGATAGGGTAAAGTGAGCGGGCGGAAAACATGGGCAGCTGGATTACCGTGTGGGGAATAAAGGTGAGGCTGTCTACGCTGGCAGGAAGAACAGAATATTATCTAAATGGAGAGAAACTGCACAACGCTGTGGTACAGAGGGAGCTGGGCACGTGACTCACAAGACACTAAACGGGCAGGGGGAGGTGATGGCATAGTGGTATTGTCGCTGGACTAGTAACCTAGGGTAACGCCACGGGGACCCAGGTTCAAATCGCACCACGGCAATTAAATCCAATAAAAATCTCGGATTAAAAGTCTGCGATTGTGAAACCGTTGTTGTTGGGGAGAGGGAAAAAGCACAAATCCCTTCTCTTCAAGTGTCCCCAGACTCTACACCAACAGCAACGTGGTTGACTCTTAAATGCCCTCTGAACAGGGGAGATTAGCATGGGCATGCATGTCTGTCCTATGAATAAATAAAGGAAATAGGTGCAGCAAGTGATTAGGAGAGCAAATGGCCTTCATGGTGAATGGAATGTAAAGGCAGCCATTGTACAGGGAGACCACAACTGGAATTAGTGTACAGGAGAGGGACATTCACTCGTTTGATACCTGGGATTGAGGGGGGTGGGAAGGCCCTGTACCCATCAAAGGAAAGGAGGAGAGTAGCTTGGGGAAGTGTAGGTCAGGGGAAAGGAGGAGAGTAACTCGGGGAAGTGTAGGTCAAAGGAAAGGAGGACAGTAGCTTGGGGAAGTGTTGATTGAAGGAAAGGGGGAGAGTAGCTCAAGGAAGTATAGGTCAGGGGAAAGGAGGAGAATAGCTCAGGGAAATGTTGAGCGAAGGAGAGGAACTTGAGGGATAGTAGGAGGAGAGGAGCTCAAGGAATAGTAGGTTGAGGGAAAGGAGGAGAGTAGCTCAAGGAAGTGTAGGGTGATGGAAAGGAGGAGAGTAGCTCAAGGAAGTGTAGGGTGATGGAAAGGAGGAGAGTAGCTGGAGGGAGTGTAGAGAGTTTCAAAAGATTGAGAGCTGATCTTATTGAAACGTAAAAGATCCTGAGGGGACTTGACAGCACAGAGGCTGAAAGGATATTGGCCCCTTGTCGGACAGGCTGGAACTAGGGGATATGGTTTCAAGATAAGGGGCCTCCCGTTTAAGATGGCGACGAGGAGGAGCTTTTATCCCCGGACAGCGCTGGAGGCAGGGTCAGCCTGTAGCTTTAAAGCGGAGGTAGATAGGGTGCTTGACTAACAAGGCAGTCAAAGGTTATCAGGAAGGCCGCTCTCAGATCAGCCATGATCTAATTGAATGGGAGGGGGGCAGGCTGGAAGGGCCCACTCCTGCTCCGAATTCGGGTGCTCTCACTTTAACCATCGCACCTCCCCAGCATACCCTCCAATTCATACCCTGATGCTGAAAGCGGATTCACTTTCTTCCCTCCATCGCCAACCCTTCCTGAGTTTTGAACGCCTCGATTCAATCTTCCCTCCCTTAGCCTTCTCTGTCCCAGGGAGAATGACTGCCAGCTACTCCCAGTCTCTCCACGCTCCTCTCCTCCTTTCCTTCGACCAACACTTCCCCGAGCTACTCTCCTCCTTTCCCCTGACCTACACTTCCCCAAGCTACTCTCCTCCTTTCCCCTGACCTACACTTCCCCGAGCTACTCTCCTCCTTTCCCCTGACCTACACTTCCCCAAGCTCCTCTCCTCCTTTCCCTCGAACAACACTTCCTCGAGCTACTCTCCTCCTTTCCCCTGACCTACACTTCCCCAAGCTCATCTCCTCCTTTCCTTCGACCTACACTTCCCCGAGCTACTCTCCTCCTTTCCCCTGACCTACACTTCCCCAAGCTACTCTCCTTTCCCTCGACCTACACTTCCCCAAGCTACTCTCCTCCTTTCCCCTGACCTACACTTCCCCAAGCTACTCTCCTCCTTTCCCCTGACCTACACTTCCCCAAGCTACTCTCCTCCTTTCCCCTGACCTACACTTCCCCAAGCTACTCTCCTCCTTTCCCCTGACCTACACTTCCCCAAGCTACTCTCCTCCTTTCCCTCGACCTACACTTCCTCGAGCTACTCTCCTCCTTTCCCCTGACCTACACTTCCCCAAGCTACTCTCCTTTCCCTCGACCTACACTTCCTCGAGCTACTCTCCTCCTTTCCCTCGACCTACACTTCCCAAGCTACTCTCCTCCTTTCCCCTGACCTACACTTCCCCAAGTTACTCTCGTCCTTTCCCCTGACCTACACTTCCCCAAGCTACTCGCCTCCTTTCCCCGACGTACACTTCCCCCAGCTACTCTCCTCCTTTCCCCTGACCTACACTTCCCCAAGCTACTCTCCTCTTTTCCCCTGACCTACAATTCCCCAAGCTACTCTCCTCCTTTCCCCTGACCTACACTTCCCCGAGCTACTCTCCTTTCCCTCGACCTACACTTCCCCAAGCTACTCTCCTCCTTTCCCCTGACCTACACTTCCCCAAGCTACTAACCTCCTTTCCCCAACCTACACTTCCCCAAGCTACTCTCCTCCTTTCCCCTGACCTACACTTTCCCAAGTTACTCTCCTCCTTTCCCCTGACCTACACTTCCCCAAGCTACTCTCCTCCTTTCCCCTGACCTACACTTCCCCGAGCTACTCTCCTCCTTTCCCCTGACCTACACTTCCCCAAGCTACTCTCCTCCTTTCCCCTGACCTACACTTCCCCGAGCTACTCTCCTCCTTTCCCCTGACCTACACTTCCCCGAGCTACTCTCCTCCTTTCCCCTGACCTACACTTCCCCAAGCTACTCTCCTCCTTTCCCCTGACCTACACTTCCTCGAGCTAATCTCCTCCTTTCCCCTGACCTACACTTCCCCAAGCTACTCTCCTCCTTTCCCCTGACCTACACTTCCCCAAGCTACTCTCCTCCTTTCCCCTGACCTACACTTCCCCAAGCTACTCTCCTCCTTTCCCTGACCTACAGTTCCCCGAGCTACTCTCCTCCTTTCCCTCGACCTACACTTCCCCAAGCTACTCTCCTCCTTTCCCTCGACCTACACTTCCCCAAGCTACTCTCCTCCTTTCCCTCGACCTACACTTCCCCAAGCTACTCTCCTCCTTTCCCCTGACCTACACTTCCCCAAGCTACTCTCCTCCTTTCCCCTGACCTACACTTCCCCGAGCTACTCTCCTCCATTCCGCTGACCTACACTTCCCCGAGCTACTCTCCTCCTTTCCCCTGACCTACACTTCCCCGAGCTACTCTCCACCTTTCCCCTGACCTACACTTCCCCGAGTTACTCTCCTCCTTTCCCCGACCTACACTTCCCCAAGCTACTCTCCACCTTTCCCCTGACCTACACTTCCCCGAGTAACTCTCCTCCTTTCCCCTGACCTACACTTCCCCGAGCTACTCTCCTCCTTTCCCCTGACCTACACTTCCCCAAGCTACTCTCCTCCTTTCCCCTGACCTACACTTCCCCAAGCTACTCTCCTCCTTTCCCTGACCTACACTTCCCCGAGTTACTCTCCTCCTTTCCCCTGACCTACACTTCCCCGAGCTACTCTCCTCCTTTCCCCTGACCTACACTTCCCCAAGCTACTCTCCTCCTTTCCCCTGACCTACACTTCCCCAAGCAACTCTCCTCCTTTCCCCTGACCTACACTTCCTCGAGCTACTCTCCTCCTTTCCCCTGACCTACACTTCCCCAAGCTACTCTCCTCCTTTCCCCTGACCTACACTTCCCCAAGCTACTCTCCTCCTTTCCCTGACCTACACTTCCCCGAGTTACTCTCCTCTTTTCCCCTGACCTACACTTCCCCAAGCTACTCTCCTCCTTTCCCTCGACCTACACTTCCCCAAGCTACTCTCCTCCTTTCCCTGACCTACACTTCCCCGAGTTACTCTCCTCCTTTCCCTGACCTACACTTCCCCGAGTTACTCTCCTCCTTTCCCCTGACCTACACTTCCCCGAGCTACTCTCCTCCTTTCCCCTGACCTACACTTCCCCAAGCTACCCTCCTCCTTTCCCCTGACCTACACTTCCCCAAGCTACTCTCCTCCTTTCCCCTGACCTACACTTCCTCGAGCTAATCTCCTCCTTTCCCCTGACCTACACTTCCCCAAGCTACTCTCCTCCTTTCCCCTGACCTACACTTCCCCAAGCTACTCTCCTCCTTTCCCCTGACCTACACTTCCCCAAGCTACTCTCCTCCTTTCCCCTGACCTACACTTCCCCAAGCTACTCTCCTCCTTTCCCTGACCTACACTTCCCCGAGCTACTCTCCTACTTTCCCTCGACCTACACTTCCCCAAGCTACTCTCCTCCTTTCCCTCGACCTACACTTCCCCAAGCTACTCTCCTCCTTTCCCCTGACCTACACTTCCCCAAGCTACTCTCCTCCTTTCCCCTGACCTACACTTCCTCGAGCTAATCTCCTCCTTTCCCCTGACCTACACTTCCCCAAGCTACTCTCCTCCTTTCCCCTGACCTACACTTCCCCAAGCTACTCTCCTCCTTTCCCTCGACCTACACTTCCCCAAGCTACTCCCCTCCTTTCCCCTGACCTACACTTCCCCGAGCTACTCTCCTCCATTCCCCTGACCTACACTTCCCCGAGCTACTCTCCTCCTTTCCCCTGACCTACACTTCCCCGAGCTACTCTCCACCTTTCCCCTGACCTACACTTCCCCGAGTTACTCTCCTCCTTTCCCCGACCTACACTTCCCCAAGCTACTCTCCACCTTTCCCCTGACCTACACTTCCCCGAGTAACTCTCCTCCTTTCCCCTGACCTACACTTCCCCGAGCTACTCTCCTCCTTTCCCCTGACCTACACTTCCCCAAGCTACTCTCCTCCTTTCCCCTGACCTACACTTCCCCAAGCTACTCTCCTCCTTTCCCCTGACCTACACTTCCCCAAGCTACTCTCCTCCTTTCCCCTGACCTACACTTCCCCGAGTTACTCTCCTCCTTTCCCCGACCTACACTTCCCCAAGCTACTCTCCTCCTTTCCCCAAGCTACTCTCCTCCTTTCCCCTGACCTACACTTCCCCGAGTTACTCTCCTCCTTTCCCCGACCTACACTTCCCCCAGCTACTCTCCTCCTTTCCCCTGACCTACACTTCCCCGAGTTACTCTCCTCCTTTCCCTCAACCTACACTTCCCCGAGTTACTCTCCTCCTTTCCCCTGATCTACACTTCCCCGAGCTACTCTCCTCCTTTCCCCAAGCTACTCTCCTCCTTTCCCCTGACCTACACTTCCCCGAGCTACTCTCCTCCTTTCCCCTGACCTACACTTCCCCGAGCTACTCTCCTCCTTTCCCCTGACCTACACTTCCTTGAGCTGCTCTCCTCCTTTCCCCGACCTACACTTCCCCAAGCTACTCTCCTCCTTTCCCCTGACCTACACTTCCCCAAGCTACTCTCCTCCTTTCCCTTGACCTACACTTCCCCAAGCTACTCTCCTCCTTTCCCTTGACCTACACTTCCCCAAGCTACTCTCCTCCTTTCCCTTGACCTACACTTCCCCAAGCTACTCTCCTCCTTTCCCCTGACCTACACTTCCTCGAGCTACTCTCCTCCTTTCCCCTGACCTACACTTCCTCGAGCTACTCTCCTCCTTTCCCCTGACCTACACTTCCCCAAGCTACTCTCCTCCTTTCCCCTGACCTACACTTCCCCGAGTTACTCTCCTCCTTTCCCCTGACCTACACTTCCCCGAGCTACTCTCCTCCTTTCACCTGACCTACACTTCCCCGAGCTACTCTCCTCCTTTCCCCTGACCTACACTTCCCCAAGCTACTCTCCTCCTTTCCCCTGACCTACACTTCCTCGAGCTAATCTCCTCCTTTCCCCTGACCTACACTTCCCCAAGCTACTCTCCTCCTTTCCCCTGACCTACACTTCCCCAAGCTACTCTCCTCCTTTCCCCTGACCTACACTTCCCCAAGCTACTCTCCTCCTTTCCCCTGACCTACACTTCCCCAAGCTACTCTCCTCCTTTCCCCTGATCTACACTTCCCCAAGCTACTCTCCTCCTTTCCCCTGACCTACACTTCCCCAAGCTACTCTCCTCCTTTCCCGACCTACACTTCCTCGAGCTACTCTCCTCCTTTCCCTCGACCTACACTTCCCCAAGCTACTCTCCTCCTTTCCCCTGACCTACACTTCCCCAAGCTACTCTCCTCCTTTCCCCTGACCTACACTTCCCCAAGCTACTCTCCTCCTTTCCCCGACCTACACTTCCCCAAGCTACTCTCCTCCTTTCCCCTGACCTACACTTCCCCAAGCTACTCTCCTCCTTTCCCGACCTACACTTCCTCGAGCTACTCTCCTCCTTTCCCCTGACCTACACTTCCCCAAGCTACTCTCCTCCTTTCCCCTGACCTACACTTCCCCAAGCTACTCTCCTCCTTTCCCCTGATCTACACTTCCCCAAGCTACTCTCCTCCTTTCCCCTGACCTACACTTCCCCAAGCTACTCTCCTCCTTTCCCCTGACCTACACTTCCCCAAGCTACTCTCCTCCTTTCCCCTGACCTACACTTCCCCAAGCTACTCTCCTCCTTTCCCCTGACCTACACTTCCCCAAGCTACTCTCCACCTTTCCCCTTACCTACACTTCCCCGAGCTACTCTCCTCCTTTCCCCTGACCTACACTTCCCCAAGCTACTCTCCTCCTTTCCCCTGACCTACACTTCCCCAAGCTACTCTCCTCCTTTCCCCTGACCTACACTTCCCCGAGCTACTCTCCTCCTTTCCCCTGATCTACACTTCCCCCAGCTACTCTCCTCCTTTCCCCTGACCTACACTTCCCCAAGCTACTCTCCTCCTCTCCCCTGACCTACACTTCCCCGAGCTACTCTCCTCCTTTCCCCTGACCTACACTTCCCCAAGCTACTCTCCTCCTTTCCCCTGACCTACACTTCCCCGAGCTACTCTCCTCCTTTCCCCTGACCTACACTTCCCCAAGCTACTCTCCTCCTTTCCCCTGACCTACACTTCCCCGAGTTACTCTCCTCCTTTCCCCTGACCTACACTTCCCCGAGCTACTCTCCTCCTTTCCCCTGACCTACACTTCCCCGAGCTACTCTCCTCCTTTCCCCTGACCTACACTTCCCCAAGCTACTCTCCTCCTTTCCCCTGACCTACACTTCCCCGAGTTACTCTCCTCCTTTCCCCTGACCTACACTTCCCCAAGCTACTCTCCACCTTTCCCCTGACCTACACTTCCCCGAGTTACTCTCCTCTTTTCCCCTGACCTACACTTCCCAAGCTACTCTCCTCCTTTCCCCTGACCTACACTTCCCCGAGCTACTCTCCTCCTTTCCCCTGACCTACACTTCCCCAAGCTACTCTCCTCCTTTCCCCTGACCTACACTTCCCCAAGCTACTCTCCTCCTTTCCCCTGACCTACACTTCCCCAAGCTACTCTCCTCCTTTCCCCTGACCTACACTTCCCCGAGCTACTCTCCTCCTTTCCCCTGACCTACACTTCCCCAAGCTACTCTCCTCCTTTCCATCGACCTACACTTCCCCGAGCTACTCTCCTCCTTTCCCCTGACCTGCACTTCCCCAAGCTTCTCTCCACCTTTCCACTGACCTACACTTCCCCAAGCTACTCTCGTCCTTTCCCTCGACCTACACTTCCCCGAGCTACTCTCCTCCTTTCCCCTGACCTACACTTCCTCGAGCTACTCTCCACCTTTCCCCTGACCTACACTTCCCCAAGCTACTCTCCTCCTTTCCCCTGACCTACACTTCCCCGAGTTACTCTCCTCCTTTCCCCTGACCTACACTTCCCCAAGCTACTCTCCTCCTTTCCCCTGACCTACACTTCCCCAAGTTACTCTCCACCTTTCCCCTGACCTACACTTCCTCAAGTTACTCTCCTCTTTTCCCCTGACCTACACTTCCCCAAGTTACTCTCCTCCTTTCCCCTGACCTACACTTCCCAAGCTACTCTCCTCCTTTCCCCTGACCTACACTTCCCCAAGCTACTCTCCTCCTTTCCCCAAGCTACTCTCCTCCTTTCCCCTGACCTACACTTCCTTGAGCTGCTCTCCTCCTTTCCCCGACCTACACTTCCCCAAGCTACTCTCCTCCTTTCCCCGACCTACACTTCCCCGAGTTACTCTCCTCCTTTCCCCTGACCTACACTTCCTTGAGCTGCTCTCCTCCTTTCCCCGACCTACACTTCCCCAAGCTACTCTCCTCCTTTCCCCTGACCTACACTTCCCCAAGCTACTCTCCTCCTTTCCCCTGACCTACACTTCCCCAAGCTACTCTCCACCTTTCCCCTGACCTACACTTCCTCGAGCTACTCTCCTCCTTTCCCTCAACCAACACTTCCTCGAGCTCCTCTCCTTTCCCTGACCCACACTTCCCCGAGTTACTCTCCTCCTTTCCCTCGACCTACACTTCCTCGAGCTACTCTCCTCCTTTCCCCTGACCTACACTTCCTTGAGCTACTCTCCTCTTCCCTCGACCTATACTTCCTCCACTTACTCTCCTCCTTTCCCCTGACCTACACTTCCCCAAGCTACTCTCTTCCTTTCCCCGACCTACACTTCCTTGAGCTACTCTCCTCTTTTCCCTCAACCTACACTTCCTCGAGCTACTCTTCTCCTTTCCCGACCTACACTTCCTCGAGCTCCTCTCCTTCGATCAACGCTTCCCCGAGCCCTCCTCCTTTCCTTTGACCTACACTTCCCCGAGCTACTCTCCTCCTTTCCCTCAACCTACACTTCCTTGAGCTACTCTCCTCCTTTCCCTCAACCTACACTTCCTTGAGCTACTCTCCTCCTTTCCCTCACCCTACACTTCCTTGAGCTACCCTGCTCCTTTCCCTCGACCTACTATTCTTCGAGCTCCGGTCCTCCTTTCCTTTGACCTACACTTCCTCGAACTACTCTCTTCCTTTCCCCTGACCTACACTTCCCCGAGTTACTCTCCTCCTTTCCCCTGACCTACACTTCCTTGAGCTGCTCTCCTCCTTTCCCATGACCTAGTTCCCCGAGCTACTCTCCGCCTTTCCCTCGACCTACTGCCCCTCAAGCTACTCTTGTCCTTTCCTTTGGGCTAATCTCCACCTTTCCTCGACCGACTCTCCTCCTTTCGCAACCTATTTTCCCTCGAGCTACTCTCCTCCTTTCCTTTGGGCTATACTCCCTCAAGCTACTCTCCTCTTTTAACAACCTATTTTCCCTCAAGTACTCTCCACCTTTCCCTCGGGCTACAGTCCCTCCAGCTACTCTCCTCCTTTTACAACCTAATTTCCCTCAAGCTATTCTCTCCCACTTTGGTGTTCTCCACCCCAGAGTGCAGCGGGAGCTCAGTCATTCAGCATGGTCAAGGCAGAAGGTTTCTGGGTGCCAATAACAGCAAGGGATACGGGGATGGCGCAGGATGTTGGCGTTGAGGTGGACGATCAGCCAGGGTCTAACTGAATGGCGGAGTTGGCTCGATGGTCTGAATGGCCTGCTCAAACTCCTGGATATCTTTGTGTGATCGGCAAATTCAACTACAACACACTCTCAATCACTTCATCCAAGTCATTGAGCTAGATTGCAAATAGGTGAGCACATTTACATATGGGAAGAGGCTGCAGTGGGATAGCAGCAGGAAATCAATGGGTTGAATGGACTCTCCCATTGTAACCCAGGGAGAAAGATATTTTGCCAGCATCAAAGATGGCCCGGCGGCGTTGTGCGCACGCGCGCCGCCAGCTCGTCCCCTTTTTTGCCAGGATGCCGACGTCACATCCGCCTTCGCCCCTTCTTCGCCGCTCACAAGATGGCGGACGCCGAGAGCAACGGAGGCGTCTCGGCGACGGCCGAGGGAGACGGAGAGGCCGGGCGAGTGGACAGTTCGCCCAGCGGGCCGGCGCCTCCGCCTCCTTCTTCGACGGCGGCGGCCGAGGAAGCGCAAGCCGAACTGAAGAAGAAAAGTGAGAAGTGGCGGCGCCGCGTCCAGCGCTCCGGCTGCGAAGACAAGATGGCCGCCGTCAGCCCTTTGGCCGCTGGTCACGTGGGGGGGGGGGGGTTTGGCTGGGATGTGGTGATTGACGCGGCGGCCCACCAATGAGGAGCCGAGGGTGGCCTCGGGGGCGGTTCCAAAATTCGCGTCAATCTGATGCTGTTGGGGTGGTGGGGGGGCCGTGGCTTTGTTGATTGACGCTGTGCTGCCCAATCGGGAAGGGCCTCCTCCGACCGGGGACCAATGAGGTGGCCGCGTGCAGCCCAGAGGACGGGTCGGATGCTCGTAGCTCTTTTCTCGCGCGATGGGAGGGGGGTGGTATTGTGGGTGGTGGTGGTGATGTGCGGAGGTGATAGACATGCTGGCCGACCAATCAGGTGTCAGCATTTGCCGCTCTTGTCCAATGGGGGCGTCGAGCGATGCTGCTGCACCTCAGAGCTCTGCAATCTCTCACCATTTAGATAACACTCTGCACACTAACCTTTTGTGATTCATGCACTAGGACACCCAGATCCCTCTGCACCTCAGAGCTCTGCAATCTCTCACCATTTAGATAATACTCTGCACACTAACCTTTTGTGATTCATGCACTAGGACACCCAGATCCCTCTGTACCTCAGAGCTCTGCAATCTCTCACCATTTAGATAATACTCTGCACACTAACCTTTTGTGATTCATGCACTAGGACACCCAGATCCCTCTGTACCTCAGAGCTCTGCAATCTCTCACCATTTAGATAATACTCTTCACACTAACCTTTTGTGATTCATACACTAGGACACCCAGATCCCTCTGCACCTCAGAGCTCTGCAATCTCTCACCATTTAGATAATACTCTTCACACTAACCTTTTGTGATTCATGCACTAGGACACCCAGATCCCTCTGTACCTCAGAGCTCTGCAATCCCTCCCCATTTAGATAATACACTTCATACTAATATAGTGTGACTTATGCACTAGGACACCCAGATCCCTCTGCAGCTCAGAGCTCTGCAATCTCTCACCATTTAGATAATACTCTGCACACTAATCTTTTGTGACTCATGCACTAGGACACCCAGATCCCTCTGTACCTCAGAGCTCTGCAATCTCTCACCATTTAGATAATACTCTGCACACTAACCTTTTGTGATTCATACACTAGGACACCCAGATCCCTCTGTGCCTCAGAGCTCTGCAATCTCTCACCATTTAGATAATACACTTCACACTAACCTTTTGTGATTCATACACTAGGACACCCAGATCCCTCTGCATCTCAGAGCTCTGCAATCTCTCACCATTTAGATAACACTCTGCACACTAACCTTTTGTGATTCATGCACTAGGACACCCAGATCCCTCTGTACCTCAGAGCTCTGCAATCTCTCACCATTTAGATAATACTCTGCATACTAACCTTTTGTGATTCATGCAATTCATAGAATTTTCCTATGTGCCCCGCTGTAACATCTTTAATCGTAGCTTCTAACATTTTCCCTACGGTGGGTGTTAGGCTCACCGGCCTGCAGCTTCCTGCTTTCTGTCTCCCTCCCTTTTTGAGTGGCTCGAGGGATGGGAGGAGAGCGGCTCGGGCTATGGGAGGAGAGGGGCTCGAGGGATGGGTGGAGCGCGGCTGGAGGGAGTGGAGGGGAGCGGCTGGAGGGATGGGAGGAGAGGGGCTGGAGGGATGGGAGGAGAGGGGCTGGAGGGATGGGAGGAGAGGGGCTGGAGGGAGTGGAGGAGAGGGGCTGGAGGGAGTGGAGGGGAGCAGCTGGAGGGATGGGAGGAGAGGGGCTGGAGGGAGTGGAGGAGAGGGGCTGGAGGGAGTGGAGGAGAGCGGCTGGAGGGAGTGGAGGAGAGGGGCTGGAGGGATGGGAGGGGAGGGCTGGGAGGGGCTGGAGGGATGGGAGGAGAGGGCCTGGAGGGAGGGGAGGGGCTGGAGGGCTGGGAGGGGAGGGGCTTGAGGGATGGGAGGAGAGCTGCTCGAGGGATGGGAGGAGAGCTGCTCGAGGGATGGAGGGGAGGGGCTCGAGGGATGGGAGGGGAGGGGCTCGAGGGAGGGGAGGGGCTAGAAGGGTGGGAGGAGAGGGGCTTGAGGGAGGGGAGGGGCTCGAGGGCTAGTAACTCGAGCAAAAGGAGGAGAGTAGCTCGAGCGATAGTAACTCGGAAGTGGGGGAGCAGGTCGAGGGCGGGGAGGAGAGTTGGCTGAGGGAAAGGAGAGCTCGAGGGAGAGCAGCTTGAGGGAATGGAGGAGAGCAGCTTGAAGGATTGTAGGTTGTGGGAAGGGGGAGAGTTGAGGGTCAAGGGAAGAGAGGAGAGTAGCTCGAGGGGGAGGAGAGTGGGTCGAGGGGAAGGGGAGAGTGGGTGACGGGAAAGGGGACAGTAGGTCAAGGGAATGGAAAAGTAGGAGAGTAGCTCGAGGGGGAGGAGAGTGGGTCAGGGGAAGGGGAGAGTAGGTCAAGGGAAAGGAAAAGTAGGAGAGTAGCTCGAGGGGGAGGAGAGTGGGTCAGGTAAGGTAGGAGAGTGGGTCGAGGGAAAGGGAAGAGTAGGTCAAGGGAAAGGAAAAGTAGGAGAGTAGCTCGAGGGGGAGGAGAGTGGGTCAGGTAGGGCAGGAGAGTGGGTCAAGGGAAAAGGGAGAGTAGGTGGAGGGAAAGGGGAGAGTAGGTCGAGGGAAAGGGGAGAGTAGGTCGAGGGAGAAGGGAGAGTAGGTCGAGGGAAAGGGGAGAGTAGGTCGAGGGAGAAGGGAGAGTAGGTCGAGGGAAAGGGGAGAGTAGGTCGAGGGAGAAGGGAGAGTAGGTCGAGGGAAAGGGGAGAGTAGGTCGAGGGAAAGGAAAAGTAGGAGAGTAGCTTGAGGGGGAGGAGAGTGGGTCGAGGGGAAGGGGAGAGTAGGAGAATAGCTCGAAGGGGGAGGAGCGGTGTGGGTCTAGGGAGAGGTGAAGAGTTTGAGGGAGCGCGGCTGGAGTGCAGTGCGAGTGGAGTTTGAGGGGACGGGGAGATCAAGAGGAAGCACAAAGGTGGCGTTGAATTCCAAAAGGTAACGGAGGGAGTGCCCGATAGTTTTGGGGGCTGGGGGAGTGAGGAGGAGAGACGGGATTGGGGGGAAGTGGGGGTGGTGGTGGGGGTGGGGGATGCGTGAACGGAAGGGGAGGGGGTCCCCGACGGTGGCGAGGGGGGCTTGGGGCCGGGAGGGAGATGGAAGGGGAGTCCGTGATGCATCCTGACCTACACTGCCAGCCCCTTCACGGTGTCTCTTGTCTTCCCTGCTGCGTCTCTCCCACCACCCCCCCCCCCGACCGGCAGTTGACGTGCTACTGAAGGCCGTGGGCGACACCCCGATCATGAAGCAAAAGAAGTGGGCAGTGGAAAGGTCACGGACTATCCAGGGACTTGGCCAGTTCATCAAAAAGTTCCTCAAGGTCGACGCAGCTGAACAGCTGGTGAGTAGCAGAGAGCGCGCGTTCCTCTACCGACCTCTGACAGTGCAGCACTCCCTTAGTACCGGCACCGGGGGGGGGGAGTGTCGGACTGAATTATGGAGCTCAAATCCTAGAGTATATGCATCTCCCTCCGACAGTGCAGCACTCCCTCAGTACTGGCACCGGGGAGAGTGTCGGCCTGGATTATGCAACTCAAATCCTAGAGAATATACATCTCCCTCCGACAGTGCAGCACTCCCTCAGTACTGGCACCGGGGAGAGTGTCGGCCTGGATTATGCAACTCAAATCCTAGAGTATATACATCTCCCTCCGACAGTGCAGCACTCCCTCAGTACTGGCACCGGGGGGAGTGTCGGCCTGGATTATGCAACTCAAATCCTAGAGTATATACATCTCCCTCTGACAGTGCAGCACTCCCTCAGTACTGGCACCGGGGGGAGTGTCGGCCTGGATTATGGACCTCAAATCCTAGAGTATATACATCTCCCTCTGACAGTGCAGCACTCCCTCAGTACTGGCACCGGGGGGAGAGTCGGCCTGGATTATGCAACTCAAATCCTAGAGTATATACATCTCCCTCTGACAGTGCAGCACTCCCTCAGTACTGACCCTCCGACAGTGCAGCACACGCTCAGTACTGGCACCGGGGGGGAGTGTCGGTCTGGATTATGGAACTCAAATCCTAGAGTATATACATCTACCAGCGACAGTGCAGCACTCCCTCAGTACTGGCACCGGGGGGAGTGTCGGCCTGGATTATGGAGCTAAAATCCCTGGTGTGGGGAGCCATGCCCTTGAGTTTCGAATCGCTATTCTGACTGAGCCGAGCTGGCCTCACAGTCTTCCCCCTGCCTCCTTTGGCCTTCCAGGTATGCCACAGCGCCACCGCAGTTGCGAGGTTGTAATAGCAGCGTGACAGTTGACATAGGAAATTACCATTGCAAACGCCAGCAGCAAGCTCGATCTGATTTCTAAGACGGATAATTGTGAAAGGATCCATCTGTTCCCACTTGATCTGCGCTTTCTGAAAGTTGTCTCTCTCTTCTCCCTCTCTTGCAGTTCATCTACGTGAATCAGTCCTTTGCACCTTCACCGGACCAGGATGTGGGTACGTTATACGAGGTATGATCTGGGGTGCAGAGGGAGCTTCATATGGCGGCCTGCGATCGGACGGGGGGAATGTGGGGGGTGACGGGCGGGGGCCAGAAATTGTCACAACCCAAGGCACATCCTTAGCTCCATAATCCAGGCCGACACTCCCCCCGGTGCCAGTACTGAGGGAGTGCTGCACTGTCGGAGGTAGATGTATATACTCTCGGATTTGAGCTCCATAATCCAGGCCGACACTCCCACCGGTGCCATTACTGAGGGAGTGCTGCACTGTCGGAGGGAGATGTATATACTCTTAAGATTTGAGCTCCATAATCCAGGCTGACACCCCCCTCTAGTGCCAGTATTGAGGGAGTGCTGCACTGTCGGAGGGTCAGTACCGAGGGAGTGCCGCACTGTCGGAGGGTCAGTACCGAGGGAGAGCCGCACTGTCGGAGGGTCAGTACCGAGGGAGTGCTGCATTGTCGGAGGGTCAGTACTGAAGGAGTGCTGCACTGTTGGAGGGTCAGTACTGAGGGGGTGCTGCACTGTCGGAGGGTCAGGACTGAGGGAGTGCCGCACTGTCAGAGGGTCAGTACCGAGGGAGTGCTGCACTGTCAGAGGGTCAGTACCGAGGGAGTGCTGCACTGTCGGAGGGTCAGTACTGAAGGAGTGCTGCACTGTCAGAGGGTCAGTGCTGAGGGAGTGCTGCAGTGTCAGAGGGTCTGTATTGAGGGAGTGCTGCATTGTCACAGGGTCAGTACTGAGGGAGTGCCGCACTGTCGGAGGGTCAGTACTGAGGGAGCGCTGCACTGTCGGAGGGTCAGTACTGAGGGAGTGCTGCCCTGTCGGAGGGTCAGTACTGAGGGAGTGCTGCACCGTCGGAGGGTCAGTACTGAGGGAGTGCCGCACTGTCGGAGGGTCAGTGCTGAGGGAGTGCTGCACTGTCAGAGGGTCAGTACTGAGGGAGTGCTGCTCTGTGGGACGGTCAGTACTGAGGGAGTGCTGCACTGTCAGAGGGGCAGTACTGAGGGAGGGCTGCACTGTCTGAGGGTCAGTACTGAGGGAGAGCTGCACTGTCGGAGGGTCAGTACTGAGGGAGTGCCGCCCTGTCAGAGGGTCAGTACTGAGGGAGTGCTGCACTGTCAGAGAGTCAGGACTGAGGGAGTGCTGCACTGTCAGAGGGTCAGTGCTGAGGGAGTGCTGCACTGTCAGAGGGTCAGTACTGAGGGAGTGCTGCACTGTCAGAGAGTCAGGACTGAGGGAGTGCTGCACTGTCAGAGGGTCAGTGCTGTGGGAGTGCTGCACTGTCAGAGGGTCAGTACTGAGGGAGTGCTGCACTGTCAGAGAGTCAGGACTGAGGGAGTGCTGCACTGTCAGAGGGTCAGTGCTGAGGGAGTGCTGCACTGTCAGAGGGTCAGTACTGAGGGAGTGTTGCACTGTCGGAGGGTCAGTACTGAGGGAGCGCTGCACTGTTGGAGGGTCAGTACTGAGGGAGTGCTGCCCTGTCGGAGGGTCAGTACTGAGGGAGTGCTGCACCGTCGGAGGGTCAGTACTGAGGGAGTGTTGCACTGTCAGAGGGTCAGTACTGAGGGAGTGCTGCACATTGGGAGGGTCAGTACTGAGGGAGCGCTGCACTGTCAGAGGGTCAGTACTGAAGGAGTGCTGCACTTTGGGAGGGTCAGTACTGAGGGAGAGCTGCACTGTCAGAGGGTCAGTACTGAGGGAGTGCTGCACTGTCGGAGGGTCAGTACTGAGGGAGTGCTGCACTGTCGGAGGGTCAGTACTGAGGGAGTGCAGCACTGTCGGAGGGTCATTACTGAGGGAGTGCTGCACTCTCAGAGAGTCAGTACTGAGGGAGTGCTGCAATGTCAGAGGGTCAGTTCTGAGCGAGTGCCGCACTGTGGGAGGGTGAGTACTGAGGGAGTGCTGCACTGTCAGAGGGTCAGTACTGAGGGAATGCTGCACTGTCGGAGGGTCAGTACTGAGGGAGTGCAGCACT
>JANJGN010005378.1:5000-10000 GCA_026770705.1 Isurus oxyrinchus
CAGACAAGGCAGCCGACCGGTAATTATAGCCTCCCGCCGGGTAATAGAGGCGCAGTCAGCTGCAGAACACACCAGCAGGTCCAAGGACTAAGTACAGAATGAGGACACGGGCAGCCGGTCAGCAGGCAGGGCTGCCGGCCGGTAATTACAGCCTCCCGCCCGGTCATAGGGGTGCAGTTAGCTGCAGAACACACCAGCAGGTCCAAGGACTAAGTACAGAATGAGGACACGGGCAGCCGGTCAGCAGGCAGGGATGCCGGCCTGCCATAGGGGTGCAGTTAGCTGCAGAACACACCAGCAGGTCCAAGGACTAAGGACAGAATGGGGACACGGGCAGCCGGTTAGCAGGCTGGGCTGCCGGCCGGTATTTACAGCCTCCCGCCCGGTCATAGGGGTGCAGTTAGCTGCAGAACACACCAGCAGGTCCACGGACTAAGTACCGAATGGGGACACGGGCAGCCGGTTAGCAGGCAAGGCTGCCGGCCGGTAATTATAGCCTCCCGCCCGGTCATAGGTGTGCAGTTAACTGCGGAACACACCAGCAGGTCCAGGGACTCAGTACCAAACGGGGAATCGGTTAAGCGGTTACCTGGCAGGGCAGCCGACCAGTAATCATAGCCTCCCGCCCGGTCGTAGGGGTGCAGTTAGCTGCAGAACACACCAGCAGGTCCAGGGAATGTGTGCAGGACGGGGAAATGCTTAACGGGTTAGCAGGCCGGGCAGCCGGCCGGTAGTTGGAGCCGCCCGCCCGGTCGTACGGGAGCCGTCATCAGCCGGCATCCCGAGCAGCTGAAAAGTCTAAGCGCAGAATGGGGACATGGTGAACCAGTCAGCCAGCGGGCAGGGAAGGGTCGAAACGGCCTAAAATACCGGGCCGGCGGGCCAAGATGGCTGCCGGGGGGCGTATTCAGGGCCCCCACGTGAGGGGCCGGGGCTGGGGGCCGAGCCGGGCAAGCGCGGTTGAGAAACAGCCGAGTCCGAGCAGGGGGAAATCATTAACCGGTGATCGGGTTCGACCCCCCCCGGTGGCCGAGGCGGGGAGGGTCGACCCGGGGAAAGGTTGGGTGTTCGGTGTCCCTCAGGGCGGTCCCGAGCGCGTCCTAAAATAATCCGGGCTCCTGGGCCCTTTTTTGAAAAAGAACCGGTCGGGGAGCGGGTGCAATCCGGAAGGCCTGGCGGGGCTTCGGTGCCTCTTCCTCGGTATGACTACCGGAGGGTCGTCGGCCTGAATGACGGTTGCATTTGCTGGCTGTGGAGGTTGGCGGGCTATCTGCAGAATAGGAGGAGGTGGCAAATCGAGAATGGGTCGACTTCGCCAAGTGCCTTCTCGAGCCTCCAGGTCTGCAGGGACCGACCCAGGCTGCCGCCAAACCGACCGGGAGGCCCCGCCGTCGGCCATTTTTGGTCATTTTCGGCATTTTTCGCCTCTTTCGGCCGGTCAAGAAAAGCGGCGGCCTGACACCCGGGCGTGCACGGGGAAGGCTCCCCCTCGCCGGGAGGACCGGAGTTTGCCCCGGAAACCTCCGGAAGCCGGCCGGGAAGGCGGCTTCGGCCCGATGCACCTCCGGCTGCGTCCGAAGGCCGGGGGAAGTGGCCCCTGGGCCCGTGTGAGGGAAATCCGTGCCAAGACGGAAGTCCAGGAGGTCGGATCCGAAGCTTCTGCCGGGCCCCCGGTGGAGGCATTCCCGCTAGGCGGGGCGAATCGGCCCGGCCACGGGGCGGGTTGCAATTGTTGGAGGGGGGCTGCCGGAGCTAGATAATGATTTCCCCTCGGTTCTCCCGATGGGGAAACGGCGAAAGGAGGTGTCGCGGGCTTTCGAGGCCTCCTCGGCGGCTGGACTACCGACCGACATCTCGGCTGCATTTGCTGGCTGGGGGGGTTGGCGGGGTATCTGCAGAATGGTAGGAGGTGGCAAGTCGAGAATCGGTCGACAGCTCCGAGTGCCGTCTCGAGCCTCCAGGTCCGCAGGGACCGATCCAGGCTGCCGCCTAACCGACCAGGAGGCCCCGCCGTCGGCCATTTTTGTCCATTTTCGGCATTTTTTACCGTCTTTCGGTCGGTCACGGAAAGCGGCGACCGGAAGCCCGGGCGTGCCCGGGGACGGCTCCCACTGGCCCCGGGGACCGGATTTGCCCCGGTCGGAGCCCCGGAAACGCACCCGAAGCCGGCCGGAGAAGGCGGCTAAGGGCAATGCACCTCGGATTGAATTTGCGCACCGGGGAAAGTGGCCTCGGGGCCCGCGAGGTGTGACGGTGTGCCTTCGGTAAGCTTCTGGAGAAATGGGTAACCAATGCACCTCGGACTGAATGTGCAGGACGTGCAACGGGGCCTCCGGGTCCGCGAGATATCGCAGGTTGGCCTCGGTAAGCCTCTGGAGAAATGGCTAACCAATGGGACAGTGGCCCTGAGAAATCATTAACCATTTGGACTTCGTCTCTGGCAGCGAGGCAAGTGTGGTGCAGAAATCATTAACCATTTGGACTTAGTCTCTGGCAGCGAGGCAAGTGTGGCGGAGAAATCATTAACCGTTTGGACTTAGTCTCTGGCAGAGAGGCAAGTGTGGTGCAGAAATCATTAACCATTTGGACTTAGTCTCTGGCAGCGAGGCAAGTGTGGTGCAGAAATCATTAACCATTTGGACTTAGTCTCTGGCAGCGAGGCAAGTGTGGCGGAGAAATCATTAACCGTTTGGACTTAGTCTCTGGCAGAGAGGCAAGTGTGGTGCAGAAATCATTAACCATTTGGACTTCGTCTCTGGCAGCGAGGCAAGTGTGGTGCAGAAATCATTAACCATTTGGACTTAGTCTCTGGCAGCGAGGCAAGTGTGGCGGAGAAATCATTAACCGTTTGGACTTAGTCTCTGGCAGAGAGGCAAGTGTGGTGCAGAAATCATTAACCATTTGGACTTCGTCTCTGGCACAGAGGCAAGTGCAGTGGAGAAATCAGTAACCATTTGGACTTAGTCTCTGGCAGCGAGGCAAGTGTGGTGCAGAAATCATTAACCATTTGGACTTCGTCTCTGGCACAGAGGCAAGTGCAGTGGAGAAATCATTAACCATTTGGACTTCGTCTCTGGCAGAGAGGCAAGTGTGGTGCAGAAATCATTAACCATTTGGACTTCGTCTCTGGCACAGAGGCAAGTGCAGTGGAGAAATCAGTAACCATTTGGACTTAGTCGCTGGCAGCGAGGCAAGTGTGGCGGAGAAATCATTAACCGTTTGGACTTCGTCTCTGGCAGAGAGGCAAGTGTGGTGCAGAAATCATTAACCATTTGGACTTCGTCTCTGGCACAGAGGCAAGTGCAGTGGAGAAATCAGTAACCATTTGGACTTAGTCTCTGGCAGCGAGGCAAGTGTGGCGGAGAAATCATTAACCGTTTGGACTTCGTCTCTGGCAGAGAGGCAAGTGTGGCGGAGAAATCATTAACCGTTTGGACTTAGTCTCTGGCAGCGAGGCAAGTGTGGCGGAGAAATCATTAACCATTTGGACTTAGTCTGTGGCAGAGGCAAGTTTGGAAGAGAAATCAGTAACTAATAAATAAAATGCACCCCAGATTGCATTCGCCGGCCGTGGAAAGTGTCTCCTGGGCCCGGGAGAACAAAATCCGTGCTCAGACGGAAGCGTATGGCGTCGAATCCGAGGCTCTTGCCCGGCTCGCAGTGGGGGTATTCCCCCTGAGAGTAGCGAATCGGCCCGACGGCTGGGTCGGTTGCAATTTTTGGCATGGTACTCGTCCAGCTCATTAATGATTTCCCTTCGGTTCTCCCGAAGAGGAAACGGCAAAATGGCGCTTTGCGGGCTTTTGAGGCCTCCTGGACGGTAGGGCTACCGCCCCACCTCTCGGGTGCAATTGTTGGCCGGGGGGATTGGCGGGGTACCCGGAGAATTTCGGGGACACGATTTTCAGAACATTTTAAGGCAACGGTCACACTTTAAAAATGCCTAAAAAAGTGCGACTTTGAGGAAGGTCAACTATTTCAAATAGAACACCTTCCAATGACCTCTCGGAAGTCCAAAATGACGATGTAAGTGCAATTTATGCGGGCTTTCCGAGCTATGTTGTCGGTCTGAAAAATCGTCCGGGGCCCAGGCCGGTGGTAACCCTGGTTTCAATAATTTTGTGGCGACATGAACAGATGTATATATGTATATATATCCTAAACAGAAATATTCTCTTAAGTGTCACCTGGCGGTGTCCTTCATGATGAATAAAACACAAAGTCTGTTCATTAGTCCCCTTGGGTTGCCAAAGTGCGTGCCCAGAACCCTGTTGAACGCAGGCGACGCACGCCGGCTGCAGGCTTCCTTCCGTGCGAGCGCCAACCTGTTGCTTCCTTTGAACAAAAATAATCTGAAAGTTTCACCTGGTGGCTGGTGTGACTTAATGATGTAAAAAAGACAAAGTGTCACCCGGCGGTGCACTTTGAAAAGAACAGCAATTCTGTTCACAGGCATACATGGCAGGGTGCCTGAGACCCCATGGGTCGCACGCAGTGTTTGACAAGGCCCGAGTGAACACAGAGTGCGTGCAGAAACATGGAAAAAAGTGTTAGTTGCAAAGGCGACGCGCGCCTGGCCGGCTGCTTCCTTCCGTGCGATCGCCAAAAGGTCGGTTCCGTTTTCTTTGTTTGCGAAAGATCTGGTGTTTGTTGTCCGACGCGGGAGGGCCCTCGGCGGGCCAGCGTCTGCTGGTGTTCAGGCTGAGCGGTTGTCCCTCCCTCTTCTGTGCCCTCCGGGGTCGCAGACGGACATGAGCATGTTCGAGTGGTGGCTGGCGCACCTCTCGAAGCGAGACGACGCCGTGTGAGCCCGAGGCGCCGATCATGTCAACCGAGTGGCACGATTTTACAGTGGAGGAGCGGGTGTCGGTCGCCAGGTCCGCCGCCTCGACCCTGAGAGTCTCATCCAGCAAGCTCTCTGGGCGCCAGAACCCGCTCCTTCGACTGAACGCACCATTTCTCGGGCATAAAATAAGACGAAGGTGCACGCGGCAACCCCA
>JANJGN010005378.1:20000-22918 GCA_026770705.1 Isurus oxyrinchus
GTTTCGGGTGCGGTGAGCTGGAAGGGATTGTCAGCTTGTAAGGCATAGGCTTAGCGAGGGCGTGGGAGGTCCGAGCAGCAAGCGGGTGGATGTGGCGGTGTTGGCCGGGCAGAGCGTCGCCATTGCCGGATGGGCAGAGTGGATTGGGGTCGGTGTTGGGTGGAGAGGCTGTTTTGTTAGGGAAGGCTGGGGGCTGGAAGAGGGTTGATGTTGGTGGCGTTGCAAGAGTGTGCCGGCGCGGGAATGGTGGCGAAGGCGGCGAATTGGTAGCCGGGATTGTGAGTGTTGGTGTTGGGGTCGGGGATGGGGTTTGGGTAAGTTTCAGGGGTTTAGGGGTTAGGGTACGGGTTAGGGTTAGGGGTTAGGCTTCGGGTTGCGGCAAATGGTTAACTGGTTACTAGGCAGGGTAGCCGACCGTTAATCCGGCTCTCCGGCCCGCTTATAAGGGTGCACTAAGATGCAGAGCACACCAGCTGGTCCACGTGCGATGTAAAAAGCGGGCAACCAGTTAGCAGACACGGCAGCCGGCAGGTAATTTAAGCCGCCCGCCCGCCCGCCCGGTAGTACGGCTGCATGTAGCTGCAGAGCAGCCAAGCGGCTGCTGAGAGTAAGTACTGAAGGGGAAATGGTTAACCGGTTAGCAGGCAGGGCAGCCGGCCGGTAATCGGAGCCGTCCACGCGGTACTACGGCTGCCGTTAGCTGCAGAACAGCCCAGCCGCTGCTGAGAGTGGGTAATGAAGGGGAAATGGTGAACCAGACAACAGGCAGCGCAGCCGACCGTTAATTACAGCCTCCCGCCGGGTAATACGGGTGCAGTAAACTGCAGAAGACGCCAGCAGGTCCAGGGAATGTGTCCAGGACGTGGAAATGGTTAACCGGTCAGCAGGAAGGTCAGCCGGCCGGTAGTACGGGTGCAGTCAGCAGCCGGCATCCCGAGCAGCTGAAAAGTCCTAAGCGCGGAATGGGGAAATCATTAACCTGTCAGCAAGCCGGAAGGGGAAAGGGTGAAACGGCTTAAAATATCGAGGCGGCAAGGAAAAAATGGCAACCGGGGCGGGGCGGATTCACAGTCACCACGTGAGAGGGTCGGTGCCTGGAGGCCGGGCAGGCGGTTGGCCGAAGGCCCGATACTCCGGGTGCTGTCAGCATTTCGCTTGCCGAGCTGCTCAAAAGTCGAGGTGCAGAACGGCGAAATCATTAACCGGCAAGCGGATGCATGGCAGCGGGCAGGGAAGGGTCAAAACGGCCTGAAATACCGGAGCGGCGGGCCAAGATGGCTGCCGGGGGGCGTATTCAGCGGTCGCACGTGACGGGGCGGGTGCCTGGAGGCCGAGCCGCGCAAGCGCGATTTAAAGCGAGCAAAGTCCGAGCAGGAGCGATATCGTTGGCCATTCAGCCGGTTCGAGCCTGGTGGCCGAGGCGGGGAGGGTGGAACCGGGGAAAGGCTGGGTGTTCGGTGTCCGCCCGGGTGGTCCGGAGTTTTATTCGGGTTAGGGTTAGCGGTTAGGCTTAGGGCTGGGGTTAGGGTTGGGGCGTTAGGGTTAGGGGAAGTGTCAGGGGTAGGGGGTAGGGTTAGAGTTAGGGGCTTGGCTTGGTGTTCGTGTCGGGGAAGGGGACAAGGCTAGTTTATTGTTGGCTCGGGGTTCGGGTCAGGGTTAGCGGTTAGGCTTAGGGCTGGGGTTAGGTTTGCGGCAAATGGTTTACCGGTTAGCAGGCAGGGTAGCCGGCCATTATTCAGGGCTTTCGGCATGGTAGTAAAGGTGCGCTGAGCTGCAGAACACAGCCGCTGGTCCACGGGATATGTACAGCACAGGGGAACCTGTGAACCAGTTAGCAGACAAGGCAGCCGACCGGTAATTATAGCCTCCCGCCGGGTAATAGAGGCGCAGTCAGCTGCAGAACACACCAGCAGGTCCAAGGACTAAGTACAGAATGAGGACACGGGCAGCCGGTCAGCAGGCAGGGCTGCCGGCCGGTAATTACAGCCTCCCGCCCGGTCATAGGGGTGCAGTTAGCTGCAGAACACACCAGCAGGTCCAAGGACTAAGTACAGAATGAGGACACGGGCAGCCGGTCAGCAGGCAGGGATGCCGGCCTGCCATAGGGGTGCAGTTAGCTGCAGAACACACCAGCAGGTCCAAGGACTAAGGACAGAATGGGGACACGGGCAGCCGGTTAGCAGGCTGGGCTGCCGGCCGGTATTTACAGCCTCCCGCCCGGTCATAGGGGTGCAGTTAGCTGCAGAACACACCAGCAGGTCCACGGACTAAGTAGCCGAATGGGGGACAACGGGCAGCCGGTTAGCAGGCAAGGCTGCCGGCCGGTAATTATAGCCTCCCGCCCGGTCATAGGTGTGCAGTTAACTGCGGAACACACCAGCAGGTCCAGGGACTCAGTACCAAACGGGGAATCGGTTAAGCGGTTACCTGGCAGGGCAGCCGACCAGTAATCATAGCCCTCCCGCCCGGTCGTAGGGGTGCAGTTAGCTGCAGAACACACCAGCAGGTCCAGGGAATGTGTGCAGGACGGGGAAATGCTTAACGGGGTTAGCAGGCCGGGCAGCCGGCCGGTAGTTGGAGCCGCCCGCCCGGTCGTACGGGAGCCGTCATCAGCCGGCATCCCGAGCAGCTGAAAAGTCTAAGCGCAGAATGGGGACATGGTGAACCAGTCAGCCAGCGGGCAGGGAAGGGTCGAAACGGCCTAAAATACCGGGCCGGCGGGCCAAGATGGCTGCCGGGGGGCGTATTCAGGGCCCCCACGTGAGGGGCCGGGGCTGGGGGCCGAGCCGGGCAAGCGCGGTTGAGAAACAGCCGAGTCCGAGCAGGGGGAAATCATTAACCGGTGATCGGGTTCGACCCCCCCCGGTGGCCGAGGCGGGGAGGGTCGACCCGGGGAAAGGTTGGGTGTTCGGTGTCCC
>JANJGN010005379.1:0-22914 GCA_026770705.1 Isurus oxyrinchus
GCCAAGCGAGTACTTTTCAAATGCAGGAAAAGCGGCAGCAGACTTGCGCACAGCAGGATCCCAGGGATAGCAATGCGGAAGTGGGGTTGGATGTGGTCCTTGCAAAGCTCCCTCGGTGGGGTTTCAACTCTCTCTCTCTCTCTCTCTCTCTCTCTCTCTCTCTCTCTCTCTCTCCGACAGGTCTTGCAGCCAGCCGCCGCTGTTCCAGCCCCCATGCGGTGGAGACCCCAGCAGCGCAGACTCACTGGCCGGGAGTCGGGAAGCTGCGGACTCCCAGCGCGCCAGCTCAGACACTGGAGCCCACGGCCCGGAGCCTCCCTTCACGCACATCCCTGAGTTCACCTTCCGCCCTGGGGAGTTTGATGTCGTCCTCTGCATCGATTTTATTGAGACCACGGCGTATGTCAGTAGTCTCTCTGTCCCTCTCTGTCCTCCTCTGTCCCCCTGTCTATTAGTCTCTTTCTCTCTCTGCCTCTTGCTCTCTCTCCGTCTCTTTCTATCTCTCCCTCTCTCCCGCTCTCCCTCGCTCTTTCCCTCCATCTCTCCATCTCTCCCTCCATCACTCCCTCTCTCCCTCTCTCCCTCTCTCTCTCTCTCTCCCTTGTTCCCTCTCTCCCTCCCTCGCTCTCTCCCTCCCTCGCTCTCTCCCTCCCTCGCTCTCTCCCTCCCTCGCTCTCTCCCTCCCTCGCTCTCTCCCTCCCTCGCTCTCTCCCTCCCTCGCTCTCTCCCTCCCTCGCTCTCTCCCTCCCTCGCTCTCTCCCTCCCTCGCTCTCTCCCTCCCTCGCTCTCTCCCTCCCTCGCTCTCTCCCTCCCTCGCTCCCTCCCTCGCTCGCTCCCTCCCTCGCTCGCTCCCTCCCTCGCTCGCTCCCTCCCTCGCTCTCTCCCTCCCTCGCTCTCTCCCTCCCTCGCTCTCTCCCTCCCTCGCTCTCTCCCTCCCTCGCTCTCTCCCTCCCTCGCTCTCTCCCTCCCTCGCTCTCTCCCTCCCTCCCTCTCCTCCCTCCCTCCCTCTCTCCCTCCCTCCCTCTCTCCCTCCCTCCCTCTCTCCCTCATTCTCTCGTTCCCTCTCTCCCTCTCTCGCTCTCTCCCTCTCTCCCTCTCTCCCTTTCTCCCTCGCTCCCTCTCTCCCTCTCTCCCTCGGTCCCTGTCTTCTCTCTCTCCACCTCTTCCTTCCTGCCTTCCCCCCCCCCCCCCCCCCCCCCCCCGTGCTCTTACAGAGGCACATTGGGCAGAATGGCCTCCTTTTGTGTTGTCTCGGTCCCTGGTTCACCCTTCTCTTCCTCTCCCCCTTCTCCCTCAGCTCTCCTCCACTCCTCACCCCTCCTCCCCCTCTTCCTCCTCAATCCCCTCCCCCCCCCCTCCGCCTTCCTCCTCCCATCCTGAAGGTGCTGCGCTCCCACTCGCGCTGGGCGCCAGGAGCACCAGCCCCACCCTGAGGGTGGCAGTCTTCACCTGTGAGTGACTGTTGTGGGGGGGGAATGGGGTCTGAGCTCAGCCTGCCCCCTTCTTCACCGGGGAGCCAGCCGGCAGGGTCACGGCCTTGTGAACAGTAGTTGCAGTGGCTCTCGCCTCCCTCCTCCACCACCGCCCCCTCCAGGCCGGCTCTGAGCGTCACCGCACTGGGCAAAGTCAGAGACAACCAGATCAAGCCAGCGCTGCCCAGTGAGACACACTGAGCCCTGGAGGGGAGTCTTAAAAGGGTTAAACTCCGAGCACAGGTTGCCCAGACTCGGCTCCCAGTCCCTCCAGTGTAAAAGATGAAGGGGTGATCTAATCGAGGCCTTTGAGGTGATAATAAAAGCAGCATGAAAGGGAAAATGATTTCTTCCTATCTGATTCCTCACAGGGTTACAGACAGGGGACACGCCCTCTTACGTCAGCTTTATGTTAGATAGAGAGAAACTATTTCCCCTGGTAGCTGGGGTGGGCGGGGTGGGGGAGGGGGATGGGGATGGGGGCGTTGGTGATGGGAGTCCAGAACAAGGGGGCGAAACCTTCAAACGAGAGCCAGGCTGTTGAGGGGTGATGTCAGGAAGCACTTCTTTCACACAGAGGGGAGTGGGAATCTGGAACTCTTCTCCCCTCCCAGAAAAAGCTGCAAAGGCTGAGGGGTTGATTGAAAATGTCAAAGAGAGCTTTGATAGATTTTTTTGCTGGGTGAGGGGGATAAAGGCTGAGCAGCCGAGGTGAGTAAACGGAGTTAAGACGCAGATCAGCTGCGAGCCAATTGATTGGTGGGACAGGATCGAGAGGGGCTGAATGACCTCCTGCCCTGAAGCCCCTGGGCAAATGTCCGTGGGCTCTTTGGCTTGGGGAAGCATCGCAGTGTCTGCTGCCCAGCGTCTACGGCTACGCGCCCCTGCAATCATGCCCCTGCACCCCCCCCACCCCCCCACCCCGCCCTTTCCCGTCGTGCAGCCTCTGACCCTCGGCCTTGTCATTCTCCCAGTGGAGCGAGCCACAGGAAGCGGGAGCTGGTAACCGAACTGAAGAGGAGCCAGATCGAGTTCGACGTCCGCAAGCTTCACGTGGGGGATTTCCTCTGGGTTGCCCGCGAGAGGGTGCAGCACCAACCAGGTATGAACAGCAGGGCGCTGCCAGTGTCCTCCTCCTCGCTTTACGTTCCTCCTGCAAGGTTAGACCTACGACCAGCCAAGGTCCCAAACCCTTCGATTTCCATTAACACGGAAACACAGCAAGTTTCCCGGTAAAATCCACAAATTAAAAGTGCTATTCGGAAATTGGAGTAGCCTAGACTGCGAGGTCAATAACCCACCAGCGTTTCCTCTCCTGGACAGCCCCGTCCAATCCGAGATGGCTCCTGTTATTCCCATTCCTGCCTGACAAAGGCCTATTTTCCAGTAACTTTCCCCTTTCTCTCTCTCGCTGCCTTCCCGAACAGGTAGACGCTCCAGCGAAGTTATATCAGCCTTCTCGGTGTGTCTTGCTGCACAAGCCGGTTTAGCAATTGCTTTAGTTCCTTTGACAGCTCGGTCCTTCAGTGTCCGCTCGGTCCTTCAGTGTCCGCTCGGTCCTTCAGTGTCCGCTCGGTCCTTCAGTGTCCGCTCGGTCCTTCAGTGTCCGCTCGGTCCTTCAGTGTCCGCTCGGTCCTTCGGTATCCTTGCTGAATAGTCCCATTGCCCTTTACCTCTTGGACCTATGAGAGATTTTTTACTTCCTGCTTGTTGAAGAATTGATTTAAAACAAGGGTTATTGCACCTGCATCCATGGCGATTGCTGTTTGTGTGCATTTCTGAGTAATCACAGAGTAATAAATCCCTTAGATCATCAGCAGCAGGTTATTCTGTGGCTGCAACTGAACTAGACCAGCCATATAAACACTGTGGCTACAAGTGCAGGTCAGAATCCTGCGTCAGGAAATTCACCTCCTGACATCCCAAAGCCTGTCCACCATCTACAAGGCACAAGTCAGGAGTGTGATGGAATACTCTCCACTTGCCTGGATGAGTGCAGCCCCCACAACACTCAAGAAGCTCGACACCATCCAGGACAAAGCAGCCCTGCTTGATTATCACCCCATCCACCACCTTCAACATTCACTCCTCCCACCACCGACGCACAGTAGCAGCAGTGTGTGTACCATCTACAAGATGCACTGCAGCAACTCACCAAGGGTCCCTCAACAGCACCTTCCAAACCCTCTACCACCTAGAAGGACAAGGGCAGCAGACACATGGGGACACCACCACCTGCAAGTTCCCCTCCAAGTCACTCACCATCCTGACTTGGAAATATATCGGCCGTTCCTTCACTGTTACTGGGTCAAAATCCTGGAACCCCCTCCCTAACAGCGCTGTGGGTGTACCTACACCACAGGGACCGCAGCGGCTCAAGAAGATGGCTCACCCACACCTTCTCAAGGGGCATTTAGGGATGGGCGATCAATGCTGGGCCCAGCCAGTGACGCCCACATCCCGTGAATATATAAAAAGTCTGATTTCTAATGTTAATTTGTCCGTGTTTGTTGGGGCGCCAGAGTGGGTGTGATGTTTTTCTTTGTCACCATGCCCGTTAGATGTGAAGGTTGTCTTGGTCCGCTGTTCACTCCCCAGCAACACCATTCATTGCATCTGGCAATATGTTGCGTTGTTTGACACAGAAATGCACCAGGAGGCGCTCTGCAGAGGCACGAACGAAAAGAGCACAATCGCCGGTAATTGGTAGGGTCAAAGGACAGAGTCATAAGGAGGTTCTTAAAGGGAGGTGAAGAGAAGGGTGGGCTTTAGGGAAGGAAGTCCAGAGCGTGGGCGCCAATGGCTGAAATCTCCTCCGATTCTGGCCTTTAGCAATCCCCCCGTCCACCCCCCAACCGATTGCCTTCACCCCACCATTGGCGGCCGTGCCTTCAGCTGCCTGGGGCTCTGAGCTCTGGAATTCCCTCCCCAAACCTCTCCGCCTCCCTCCCTCTCTCGTCCTTTTTAGCTGCTTCCGAAATCCGACCTCTTTGCCCAAGTTTTTGATCACTTGCCCCTCATACCTCCTCCCGGGACGTGCCACGGGGGTATTCCACCTTGTTAAAGGTGCGCTATATAAATGCAGCTTATCGTCGACGGGCGGGACACGAGAGTTAGGGGAGCTCCAGGGGATGTCGCGCCGTTGGCTTGGTCTCCGTTGCCCTCTCCCCTATAAGCAGCAGCCTCTCCCCTTCCACCCGCAGGGCAGCCGCAGACCCCCCGGGCCCGGGAACTGGTGCTCGAATACGTGGTGGAGAGGAAGAGGATGGACGACCTGTGCGGCAGCATCGTGGACGGACGCTTCCGGGAGCAAAAAGTGAGGAGAGTACCCCCCCCCCACCCGCAACACTCTCGGCCAGCGAGGCCCGCATCCCGTTCAATCCATTCGGACTTCCTGGTAGCGAGCGGCAGTGTAACATCGCCCCCTCTCTGTAAACGGAGAGTATTACCCAACACCGAGGGATCTGGGTGTCCTTGTACATGAATCACACAAAAGTTAGTATGCAGATGCAGCAAGTGATTCGAAAGGCAAATGGGTTGTTGGCCTTCGTTACAAGGGGGGGGGATTGAGCATAAAAGCTGGGAGGCCTTGCCACAACTGGACAGAGTGTTGGTGAGGCAGCACCTGGAGTACTGTGCCCAGTTTCGGTCCCCTCACTTAAGGAGGGATGTACTCGCAATGGAAGCGGTTAAGGTTCACGCGGTCGATTCCCGGGATGAAGGGGGTTTGTCTTATGAGGAGAGGTTGAGCAGGTTGGGCCCTGTACCCACTGGACTTTAGAACAACGAGAGGTGATCTTATCGAAACGTAAAAGATTCTGAGGGGGGGGGGGGGTGGGTGCTCGACAGGGTGGATGCTGAGAGGATGTTTCCCCCTTGTGGAGGAATCTAGAACGATTGGGAATCTAGAACGAGAGGGAATCTAGAACGTGGGGAATCTAGAATGAGGGGGAATCTAGAATGAGGGGGAATCTAGAACGTGGGGGACCTAGAACGAGGGAGCTCAGTTTCAGACTAAGTTTAAGGTGGAGATGAGGAATTTCTTCTCAGAGGGTCATCAGTCTGTGGAACCCTCTTCCCCAGAGAGCAGCGGAGGCTGGGGCACTGAGTATAGTCAAGGCTGAGTTAGACAGATTTTTAATTGACGAAGGAGTCGAGGATTATGCGGAAAGGAAATTGAGGATTATGCGGGACAGGCAGGAAAGTGAGTTGAGGCCACAATCAGATCAGCCATGATCTTATCGGATGGTGGAGCAGGCTCGAGGGGCCGAATGGCCTCCTCTTGTTTCTTATGTTCCAAGCGTGCTGGGGACAGATTTCACACGGCATTTCGACCCATGGGCCAGTGATATAGGCTGCACTGTCCAGATTAATACCCCCTTGTGCCCCCGCCAGAGGGCAGTCTCATTCCTTGGCACAGCGTAAATCTTTCACCCTCCTCCCCCCCTGTCTCCGCAGTTTCGAATGAAGCGCTGTGGGCTGCGGAATCGAATCTACCTGGTGGAGGACTGCAGCTTTGTCAAACACCTCAGCCTGCCAGAGAGCACATTGCAGCAGGCCATTGTCAACACACAGGTAAAGGATGCCCAGCACAATCGGCCACGTGGATAAAGCTGGAGCTGGCCGGGTGCTGCTCTTATGTGCTGTGGCTTGGGTTCTTGGAGTTATTCCTCTGCTGGCCTGAGTGAGGCGGTATTAGGTGTCTGACCTTCTGTCAGTGCACACAGGCAGCCAAGAGTTACCTCTTTTTTTTCTTTATGAGAAATGGGAATCTTCGAGCTCCCCACGCCCCGATGATCAGGCGTTGCATGTGTGAGGGACCTCTGCGTTGAATGTGAATGCTGCTGCAGTTAGAATGCTCTATGGGAATGTTGCTGTATCCTGTTACAGCTACTGGGACAGATTCCACACTCTCGTGTGTCCCCATCCTCTCTCTCTCTCTCTCTCTCTCTCTCCCCCCCAGTCCTCACAATCTCTCTCTCTCTCTTTCTCTCTCGTGACCCCTCCCTACCCCCCTCTCCCTTCCTCTCTCTCCTCGCGCCCCTGTCCTCCCTCTTGCGCTTTCTATCTCTCTCCCTCCCTTTCTGTCTCCTCTCTCCCACGTGCCCCCGTTCTCCCTCCCCCTCTCTCCCTCCTCCTTCTCTCTTTCAGTCTCTCTCTCTCCCCTTCCCTCTCTCTCTCACGCACCTGTCCTTCCTCTTGTGCTCTCTCACTCTCCGTCCCTCTGTCTCCTTCTCTCTCCCTCGTGGCCCCGTTCTCTCTCTCTCTCTCTCTCTCTCTCCCTCTCCCCCTTCCCTCTCTCTCTCACGCCCCTGTCCTTCCTCTCGCGCTCTCTCTCTCCCTCCCTCTGTCTCCTTCTCTCTCCCTCATGCCCCCGTTCTCTCTCTCTCTTTCTCTCTCTCTCTCTCTCCTTCCCTCTCTCTCTCACGGCCCTGTCCTTCCTCTCGCGCTCTCTCTCTCTCTCTCTCCCTCTGTCTCCTTCTCTCTCCCTCATGCCCCCGTTCTCTTTCTTTCTCTCTCTCTCTCCTTCCCTCTCTCTCACGCCCCTGTCCTTCCTCTCACGCTCTCTCTCTCTCTTTCCCTCTGTCTCCTTCTCTCTCCCTCGTGGCCCCGTTCTCTCTCTCTCTCTCTCTCTCTCTCTCCCTCTCCCCTTCCCTCTCTCTCTCACGCCCCTGTCCTTCCTCTCGCGCTCTCTCTCTCCCTCCCTCTGTCTCCTTCTCTCTCCCTCATGCCCCCGTTCTCTCTCTCTCTTTCTCTCTCTCTCTCTCTCCTTCCCTCTCTCTCTCACGGCCCTGTCCTTCCTCTCGCGCTCTCTCTCTCTCTCTCTCCCTCTGTCTCCTTCTCTCTCCCTCATGCCCCCGTTCTCTTTCTTTCTCTCTCTCTCTCCTTCCCTCTCTCTCACGCCCCTGTCCTTCCTCTCACGCTCTCTCTCTCTCTTTCCCTCTGTCTCCTTCTCTCTCCCTCGTGGCCCCGTTCTCTCTCTCTCTCGCTCTCTCCCTCTCCCCTTCCCTCTCTCTCTCTCACGCCCCTGTCCTTCCTCTCGCGCTCTCTCTCTCCCTCCCTCTGTCTCCTTCTCTCTCCCTCATGCCCCCGTTCTCTCTCTCTCTTTCTCTCTCTCTCTCTCTCTCCTTCCCTCTCTCTCTCACGGCCCTGTCCTTCCTCTCGCGCTCTCTCTCTCTCTCCCTCTGTCTCCTTCTCTCTCCCTCATGCCCCCGTTCTCTTTCTTTCTCTCTCTCTCTCCTTCCCTCTCTCTCACGCCCCTGTCCTTCCTCTCACGCTCTCTCTCTCTCTTTCCCTCTGTCTCCTTCTCTCTCCCTCATGCCCCCGTTCTCTCTCTCTCTTTCTCTCTCTCTCTCTCTCTCCTTCCCTCTCTCTCTCACGCCCCTGTCCTTCCTCTCGCGCTCTCTCTCTCTCTCCCTCTGTCTCCTTCTCTCTCCCTCGTGCCCCCGTTCTCCCTACCCCCTCTCTCTCCCTCCCTCCCTCCCTCTCGTGCCCTGTCCTTTTCTGACCTCCCGTGCCTGTACCCCCCCCTCGCTTGCCCCCCCCCGCCTCTTACTCTCCGTCTCTTCCCTTTTTTCCGCACCCATTTTTTCCATTTGTCTTTTCAAAATATCTTTGAAAAGCTGCGATAGTTTCCACTCGCATCTGAGGAGACCAACGGTGTAATAAATTGCTTAAACAAAGTGCTCCAGATGTGTCCCATTGTTAACCTTTAAACCGAGGCAGTTACCCACTCACCTCACGCTGGAAATGGATGTTGCTGACCTGCTGTATTACTCCTTGTTAAGACCTATTTTTCGCTTTTGTACCTTTCCCCTGAAGGTTGTCGATGGATTTTTTGTTAAGCGGACCAAAGACGTAAAGGAATCGGCAGCTTACCTCACGATCATGACCAGATTCCTGCAGAATCTCTACCTGGTAGGTGCCAAGATCTTTAAAGAGTATTTGCACCACAGACACATCCCATTCGACCCGCCTGCTCCATGCTGGTGTTTATTCTCCACACGAGCCTCCTCCCACCCCACAAATCCTTGGATTCCCTTCTCCCTCATACAACTAGTGGCAAGTAACATTCACGCCACACAAGTGCCAGGCAATGGCAATGACCATCTCCAACAAGAGAGAATTCAACCATTGCCCTTCACGTTCAATGGCATTACCATCACTGAATCCCCCACTATTAACATCCTGAAGGGTTAGCATTGACCAGAAACTGAACTGGACTAGACATATAAATACTGTGGCTACAAGAGCAGGTCAGAGGCTGGGAATCCTGCAGCGAGTAACTCACCTCCTAACTCCCCAAAGCCTGTCCACCAAATACAAGGCACAAGTCAGGAGTGTGATGGAATACTCTCCGTTTGCCTGGATGAGTGCAGCTCCCACAACACTCAAGAAGCTCGATAGCATCCAGGACAAAGCAGCCCCGCTTGATTGGCACCCCATCCAAAAACATTCACTCCCTCCACCACCTACGCACAGTAGCAGCAGTGCGTGTACCATCTACAAGATGCATTGCAGCAACTCACCAAGGCTCCTTAGACAGCACCTTCCAAACTCACGACCGCTACCATCTAGAAGGACAAGGGCAGCAGACACATGGGAACACCACCACCTGCAAGTTCCCCTCCAAGCCACACTCCATCCTGACTTGGAAATATATCAGCCATTCCTTGCATTCACTTGCATTTCCCCCAACTTAGTCTACTGCATTCGTTGCTCCCAATGTGGTCTCCTCTACATTGGAGAGACCAAACGTAAACTGGGCGACCGCTTTGCAGAACACCTACGGTCTGTCCGCAAGAATGACCCAAACCTCCCTGTCGCTTGCCATTTTAACACTCCACCCTACTCTCTTGCCCACATGTCTGTCCTTGGCTTGCTGCATTGTTCTAGTGAAGCCCAACGCAAACTGGAGGAACAACACCTCATCTTCCGACTAGGCACTTTACAGCCTTCCGGACTGAATACTGAATTCAACAACTTTAGGTATTGAGCTCCCTCCTCCATCCCCAACCCCTTTCTGTTTCCCCCTTCCTTTTGTTTTTTTCCAATAAATTATATAGATTTTTCTTTTCCCACCTATTTCCATTTTTTATTTTTTTAAATATTTTTAAATCTTTTATGCTCCCCCCACCCCCACTAGAGCTGTACCTTGAGTGCCCTACCATCCATTCTTAATTAGCACATTCGTTTAGATAATATCACCAACTTCAACACCTCTGTGTTCTTTTGTTCTATTGTTGGTGACATCTTTTGATGATCTGCTCCTATCACTGCTTGTTTGTCCCTACAACCACACCAACCCCCTCCACTTCTCTCTCTCTCTCTCTCTCTCCCCCCCCGCCACACACCTTAAACCAGCTTATATTTCAACTCTTTCTTGGACTCACTCAAGTTCTGTTGAAGGGTCATGAGCACTCGAAACGTCAACTCTTTTCTTCTCCGCCGATGCTGCCAGACCTGCTGAGTTTTTCCAGGTAATTCTGTTTCTGTTTTGGATTTCCAGCATCCGCAGTTTTTTTTGTTTTTACCTCAGCCATTCCTTCACTGTCGCTGGGTCAAAATCCTTGAACTCCCTCCCTAACAGCACTGTGGGTGTACCTACACCACAGGGACTGCAGCGGTTCAATAAGGCAGCTCACCATCTCCTTCTCAAGGGGCGTTTAGGGATAGGCAATAAATGCTGGGCCCAGCCAACAAAGCCCGCATCCCACAAATGAATAAATAAAGAGTTTCCCCCTTAAATTTGTCCACATTATTCACCTCGACCGCTCTGTGTGGGAGCGAGTTCCCCATTCTCACCACTCTCTGGGTGAAGACGCTACTCCTGACTTCCCGATTGGATTTATTAGTGACTATCTTCGATTGACGGTCCCCTAGTTCTGGCCTCAGTAACAAGTCTGGTTTTGGTCACTTTGATTAAGGAGGGGTGTACTTGCTATGGAGGCAGTTCAGAGAAGATTCATTCGGCTGATTCCTGGGATGAAGGGGATTTGTTTTATGAGGACAGGTTGGGCCTGTATCCATTGGCGTTTAGAAGAATGAGAGGTGACCTTATTGAAGCACGTAAGTTCCTGAGGGTGGGTGCAGAAAGGAAGCTTCACCTCGTGGAGGAATGTAGAACTAGGGAGCAAAATAATGGGTCTCCCCTTGAAGACGGAGGTGAGGAATTTTTTCTCAGAGGGTGGAGAATCTGCGCAACACTCTTTCCCTCAGAGAGGAGGCTGGGTCACTGAATATATTCAAGGCTGAGTTAGATTTTTAATCGATGAGGGAGTAAAAGGTTATGGGGGGGGCTGACAGGAAAGTGGAATCGAGGCTACAGTAAGATTATCCATGATCTGATTGGGGAGCAGGCTCGGGAATGTTTAAATGATTCCTCTATTATATTTCCCAGCAAAAGACGCTGTTGAGTTGCAGGAAAGAGGAACTGGCTGTCTGTAGCAGGAAGGACACCGACTCTGACACCCGGGTTCTCCTCACCTTCAGCGATTTCAACGAAGGAGCCATGAAAAACAGGGTGAGCAAGTCCTCTCCTCCTCTCGCTCATGGGCGTTGGCTGCTCGAGCCTGAAGGACTGACTGACTGACTGACTACCCGCAGAATAAACCTGTATTACAGACCATGGTAGCTCACGGAACCTTCGTACTACTGCTCCACCAGACTGTCCCTTTCTTCCAGTCTCATTGCTGAATGTCACCTTCCCACTCTGTAACCTCCTCCAGCCCCTACACCCCTCCCTATCTCTGTAACCTCCTCCAGCCCCTACACCCCTCCCTATCTCTGTAACCTCCTCCAGCCCCTACACTCCTCCCTATCTCTGTAACCTCCTCCAGCCCCTACACCCCTCCATATCACTGTAACCTCCTCCAGCACCTACAACCCTCCCTATCTCTGTAACCTCCACCAGCCCCTACAACCCTCCCTTTCTCTGTAACCTCCTCCAGCCCCTACAACCCTCCCTTTCTCTGTAACCTCCTCCAGCCCCTACAACCCTCCCTATCTCTGTAACCTCCTCCAGCCCCTACAACCCTCCCTATCTCTGTAACCTCCTCCAGCCCCTACAACCCTCCCTATCTCTGTAACCTCCACCAGCCCCTACACCCCTCCCTATCTCTGTAACCTCCTCCAGCCCCTACAACCCTCCCTATCTCTGTAACCTCCTCCAGCCCCTACAACCCTCCCTATCTCTGTAACCTCCTCCAGCCCCTACAACCCTCCCTATCTCTGTAACCTCCTCCAGCCCCTACAACCCTCCCTATCTCTGTAACCTCCTCCAGCCCTTCACCACTTTCTAACTCTGACCTCCCATGCGTCCCGATTCCCATCGCTCCACCATTGGCGGCCATGCCTTCAGCTGCCTGGGGTCCTGAGCTCTGGAATTCCCTCCCTCAACTTCTCGGCCTCTCTCTCTCTCTCTCTCTCTCTCTCTCCTTCCTTTGAGACTGACCTTTGAACTGACCTCTTTGACGAAGCTTTTGGTCACCTGTTCCTAATATCTCCTCATAAAGGCAGACACTCATTTCTCTGTCGTCTTTCACCACCCCAGGCCTTCCCGAATCACTTCCCGGGCAATTGAGTACTCAAAGTGTGGTCACTCTAGGAAAAGTGCACAGGAAGATCCCACAAACTGCAATATGATAACGACCCAAATCATCTCCCTCCGTTAACGTTGCTTCGGTGGCTTCGGTGCTCAGCTTTGTCCGCCCACGAGGCGCTTTACCATGATAAAGGCGTTACATCAATGCAGGGGCTGATTGGTGAATGTTGCTGTCGTTTTACAGGCACAGACTGTGAAGGAGGTATTTGCAAAGCAGTTGATGCAAATCAACGGCATCAGTGGGGAAAAAGCAGTTGCCATCCTCCGCCACTATGATTCGGTGGCCAGGTACGTGTCAGACCTGCTCTTCAGCACTCAGAGCGCAAGCCCCCGTTATCCCCCCTCCCCCAGCTCCGTAACGTCGCCAAGACACCTTCGACACTTCCACAGCACCTTCCAAACCCACAACCTCTACCACCTAGAAGGACAAGGGCAGCAGACACATGGGGAACACCACCACCTGCAAGTTCCCCTCCAAACCACTCACCATCCTGACTTGGAAACATATCGGCCGTTCCTTCACTGTCGCTGGGTCAAAATCCCGGAACTCCCTCCCTAACAGCACGGTGGGTGTACCTACACCACATGGACTGCAGTGATCAAGAAGGCGGCTCACCACCACCTTCTCAAGGGGCAATTAGGGATGGGCAATAAATGCTGGGCCCAGCCAGCAACACCCACATCCCATGAATGAATATTCCCTCGATTGCCCATTCAACTTCCTTCTGTAATTGTTCATCATCTCTGCTTCCACCAGCCTTGTGAGGAGCGGGTTTGCTCCTGGAACTTTCACCCCTGCTTTCCTTAAGCTCCTGAGTATTCCAATGTCTTTCTGCGCAGCCTCCCACCTGCCACCCTCTGTAAACATCTCAGCTCTCCCAGGTAGCGCAACAAGTCCCCCTCACTCACTGACCCACCATATTCACCGACCTCCAATGCCTCTGTATTTAATTACATCCTGGTGTCCACAACTCCTCATGACCTCCTCATCCCCCCTCCCTATCTCTGTAACCACCTCCAGCCCCTCCAACCCTCCCTATCTCTGTAACTTCCTCCAGCCCCTACAACCCTCCCTAACTCTGTAACCACCTTCCAGCCCCTACAACCCTCCCTATCTCTGTAACCACCTCCAGCCCCTACAACCCTCCCTATCTCTGTAACCTCCTCCAGCCCCTACACCCCTCCCTATCTCTGTAACCTCCTCCAGCCCCTACACCCCTCCCTATCTCTGTAACCTCCTCCAGCCCCTACACCCCTCCCTATCTCTGTAACCCTCCTCCAGCCCCTGCAACCCTCCCTATCTCTGTAACCCTCCTCCAGCACCTACAACACTCGGAGATCTCTGTGTTTTCTTTAGCTCTGCCCTTGATGCGACAAATATTTGCAATGTGAGTACTCATGAGGCAAGCTGGGAAAAGCCAGTCTAATATATATTTCAGATTGGCCCACTGCGCACTGCATGTCCCTGGCTGACCCTCTCACTGACTGACTGGTGTGTCACTGGCTGACCCTCTCACTGACTGTCTGGTGTGTCCCTGGCTGACCCTCTCACTGACTGGCGTGTCCCTGGCTGACCCTCTCACTGAACTGACTGGTGTGTCCCTGGCTGACCCTCTCACTGACTGGTGTGTCCTGGCTGACCCTCTCACTGACTGACTGGTGTGTCCCTGGCTGACCCTCTGACTGACTGACTGGCGTGTCCCTGCTGACCCTCTGACTGACTGACTGGCGTTCCCTGGCTGACCCTGTCACTGACTGGCGTGTCCCTGGCTGACCCTCTCACTGTCTGGCGTGTCCCTGGCTGACCCCTCTCATTGACTGACTGGCGTGTCCCTGGCTGACCCTCTGACTGACTGGCGTGTCCCTGGCTGACCCTCTCACTGACTGGCGTGTCCCTGGCTGACCCTCTCACTGTCTGGCGTGTCCCTGACTGACCCTCTCACTGACTGACTGGCGTGTCCTGGCTGACCCTCTCACTGTCTGGCGTGTCCCTGGCTGATCCTCTGACTGACTGACTGGCGTGTCCCTGGCTGACCCTCTCACTGTCTGGCGTGTCCCTGGCTGACCCCTCTCACTGACTGGCGTGACCCTGGCTGACCCTCGCACTGACCTGACTGGCGTGTCCCCTGGTTGACCCTCTCACTGACTGACTGGCGTGTCCCCTGGCTGATCCTTTGACTGACCGGCGTGTCCCCTGGGCTGACCCTCTCACTGACTGGCGTGTCCTGGCTGACCCTCTCACTGACTGGCATGTCCCTGGCTGACCCTCTCACTGACTGGCGTGTCCCTGGCTGACCCTCTCACTGACTGGCATGTCCCTGGCTGACCCTCTCTGACTGACTGACGGCGTGTCCCTGCGTGATCCTCTGACTGACTGACTGGTGTGTCCCTGGCTAACCCTCTCACTGGACTGGCATGTCCCTGGCTGACCCTCTCACTGACTGACCGGCGTGTCCCTGGCTGACCCTGTCACTGACCGGCATGTCCCTGGCTGACCCTGTCACTGACCGGCGTGTCCCTGGCTGACCCTGTCACTGACCGGCCGTGCCCCTGGCTGACCCTCTCACCTGTCCGGCGTGTCCCTGGCTGACCCTCTCACTGTCCGGCGTGTCCCTGGCTGACCCTCTCACTGTCTGGCGTGTCCCTGGCTGACCCTCTCACTGACTGGCGTATCCTTGGCTGACCCTGTCACTGACTGGCGTGTCCCTGGCTGACCATCTCACTGTCTGGCGTGTCCCTGGCTGACCCTCTCACTGACTGACTGGCGTATCCTTGGCTGACCCTCTCACTGACTGGCGTATCCTTGGCTGACCCTCTCACTGACTGGCGTGTCCCTGGCTGACCATCTCACTGTCTGGCGTGTCCCTGGCTGACCCTCTCACTGACTGACTGGCGTATCCTTGGCTGACCCTCTCACTGTCGGTGTGTCCCTGGCTGACCCTCTCACTGACTGGCATGTCCCTGGCTGATCCTCTCACTGACTGACTGGCGTATCCTTGGCTGACCCTCTCACTGTCCGGCGTGTCCCTGGCTGACCCTCTCACCGTCTGGCGTGTCCCTGGCTGACCCTCTCACTGACCGGCCGCGTGTCCCTGGCTGACCCTGTCACTGACCGGTGTGTCCCTGGCTGACCCTGTCACTGACCGCGTTGTGTCCCTGGCTGACCCTGTCACTGACCGGTGTGTCCCTGGCTGACCCCTGTCAACTGACCGGCGTGGTCCCTGGCTGACCCTCTCACTGTCTGGCGTGTCTCTGGCTGACCCTCTGACTGACCGGCATGTCCCTGACTGACCCTCTCACTGACTGACTGCGTGTGCCTGACTGACCCTCTCACTGTCTGGCGTGTCTCTGGCTGACCCTCTGACTGACTGGCGTGTCCCTGGCTGACCCTCTCACTGACTGACTGGCCTGTGCCTGACTGACCCTCTCACTGACTGGGCGTGTCCCTGACTGACCCTCTCACTGTCTGACCGGCGTGTCCCTGGCTGACCCTGTCACTGACCGGCGTGTCCCTGGCTGACCCCTCTGACTGAACAGCATGTCCCTGGCTGACCCCTGTCACTGACTGGCGTGTCCCCTGGCTGACCCTGTCACTGACCGGCGTGTGCCTGACTGACCTCTCAATGACTGGCGTGTCCCTGACTGACCCCTCTCACTGACTGGCGTGTCCCTGACTGACCCTCTCACTGTCTGGCGTGTCCCTGGCTGATCCTCTGACTGACTGGCGTGTCCCTGGCTGACCCTCTCACTGACTGGCGTGTTCCTGGCTGACTCTCTCACTGACTGACGCGTGTGTCCCTGGCTGACCCTCTCACTATCTGGCGTGTCCCTGGCTGACCCTCTCACTGACTGGCGTGTCCCTGGCTGACCCTCTCACTGACTGGCGTGTCCCCTGGCTGACCCTGTCACTGTCTGGCGTGTCCTGGCTGACCCTCTCACTGGCGTGTCCCTGGCTGACCCTCTCACTGACTGACTGGCGTGTCCCTGGCTGATCCTCTCACTGACTGACTGGCGTGTCCCTGGCTGACCCTCTCACTGACTGGCGTGTCCCTGGCTGACCCTCTCACTGACTGACCCGGCGTGTCCCTGGCTGACCCCTCTCACTGACCGGCGTGTCCCTGGCTGACCCTGTCACTCACCGGCGTGTCCCTGGCTGACCCTGTCACTCACCGGCGTGTCTCTGGCTGACCCTGTCACTCACCGGCGTGTCCCTGGCTGACCCTCTCACTGTCTGGTGTGTCCCTGGCTGACCCCTCTCACTGTCCGGCGTGTCCCTGGCTGACTCTGTCATTCACCGGCGTGTCCCTGGCTGACCCTCTCACTGTCCGGCGTGTCCCTGGCTGACCCTGTCCATTCACCGGCGTGTCCCTGCGCTGACCCTGTCACTCAGCGGCGTGTCCCTGGCTGACCCTTTCACTGACTGACTGGCGTGTCCCTGGCTAACCCCTCTCACTGTCTGGCGTGTCCCTGGCTGCCCCTCTCATTGACTGGTGTGTCCTGCTGACCCTCTCACTGACTGACTGGCGTGTCCCCTGGCTGACCCTCTCACTGACTGACTGGCGTGTCCCTGGCTGACCCTCTCACTGACCGGCGTGTCCCTGGCTGACCCTCTCACTATCTGGCGTGTCCCTGGCTGACCCTCTCACTGACTGGCGTGTCCCTGGCTGACCCTCTCACTGACTGGCGTGTCCCTGGCTGACCCTCTCACTGACTGGCGTGTCCCTGGCTGACCCTCTCACTGTCTGGCGTGTCCTGGCTGACCCTCTCACTGGCGTGTCCCTGGCTGACCCTCTCACTGACTGACTGGCGTGTCCCTGGCTGATCCTCTCACTGACTGACTGGCGTGTCCCTGGCTGACCCTCTCACTGACTGGCGTGTCCCTGGCTGACCCTCTCACTGACTGACCGGCGTGTCCCCTGGCTGACCCTCTCACTGACCGGCGTGTCCCTGGCTGACCCTGTCACTCACCGGCGTGTCCCTGGCTGACCCTGTCACTCACCCGGCGTGTCCCTGGCTGACCCTGTCACTCACCGGCGTGTCCCTGGCTGACCCTGTCACTCACCGGCGTGTCCCTGGCTGACCCTGTCACTCACCGGCGTGTCCCTGGCTGACCCTGTCACTCACCGGCGTGTCCCTGGCTGACCCTGTCACTCACCGGCGTGTCCCTGGCTGACCCTCTCACTGTCTGGTGTGTCCCTGGCTGACCCCTCTCACTGTCCGGCGTGTCCCTGGCTGACCCTGTCATTCACCGGCGTGTCCCTGGCTGACCCTCTCACTGTCCGGCGTGTCCCTGGCTGACCCTGTCATTCACCCGGCGTGTCCCTGGCTGACCCTGTCACTCACCGGCGTGTCCCTGGCTGACCCTTTCACTGACTGACTGGCGTGTGCCTGGCTAACCCTCTCACTGTCTGGCGTGTCCCTGGCTGCCCCTCTCATTGACTGGTGTGTCCCTGGCTGACCCCTCTCACTGACTGACTGGCGTGTCCCTGGCTGACCCTCTCACTGTCCGGCGTGTCCCTGGCTGACCCTCTCACTGACTGGCGTGGTCCCCTGGCTGACCCTCTCATTGACTGGTGTGTCCCTGGCTGACCCTCTCACTGACTGACTGGCGTGTCCCTGGCTGACCCTCTTACTGTCTGGCGTGTCCCTGGCTGACCCTGTCTCTGTCTGGCGTGTCTCTGGCTGGCCCTCTCACTGTCTGGCGTGTCCCCTGGCTGACCCTCTCACTGACTGGCGTGTCCCTGGCTGACCCTCTCACTGACTGGCGTGTCCCTGGCTGACCCTCTCACTGACTGGCGTGTCCCTGGCTGACCCTCTCACTGACTGGGCGTGTCTCTGACTGACCCTCTCACTGACTGACTGGCGTGTCCCTGGCTGACCCTCTCACTGTCTGGTGTGTCCCTGGCTGACCCCTCTCACTGTCTGGTATGTCCCTGGCTGGTTCTCTCACTGTCTGGTGTGTCCCTGGCTGACCTCTCACTGTCTGGCGTGTCCCTGGCTGACCATCTCACTGACCGGCGTGTCCCCTGGCTGACCCCTGCGTTTCTGATTGGCTGCGTTTCTGATTGGCTGCGTTTCTGATTGGCAGCCTGATGAAAGCCTATGAGGAGTGTCCAACTGCCGGAGGGAGGGAGAAGTTGCTGTCTAACATCAAGTGTGGCAACACACAACGGTAAGCACTCTTTTTGCCACATCCCCCACCATCGGAAGAGATTTATGGAGTAGGTGGCGGAATTAGATTTGATCCCCACTGAAGGGACACAGAGTTATGAGTGAAGGTGCCCTCCTGTAACTTGATTCTCGCCAACCATGGCTCAGTCACACTCTCACCTCCGAGTCAGAAAAGCCCTGGCTTCGAATCCACGCCAGAGACTGGAGCTCCAAATCCAGGCCGACACCCCCAGCACTGGTACTGGAGGATTCCTTCATCGCATTGTCCCGAGATGCCATTTTAAACCGAGGGCCCCCGTCTGCCCTCTCGGGTGGGGTGTAAAAAATCCCACGGCCACTATTGGAAGGAGAGCGGGGAAGTTGGGAGCTGGGGAGTGGGTTCTCCCCAGCTGACGTGGGGCCAATATTCATCCCTCAACCAACATCACTCAAAACAGGCCGTCTGGTCATTCTCAACATCGCTGTTTGTGGGAGCTTGCTGGTGCGCAAATTGGCTGCCGCCCTGTCCAACATTTACAGCACTTTGGGGTGGGGGGGGGTGGTGGGGGAAAGGGAAGTACTTAATTGGCTGCTGAGGCGGTGAAAGGCGCTATAGAAATGCACAGTTTTCTTTTTAAAATACCGTATGTTAATCGACTGCTCGAATATTTTTCTTCCCAGAAACCTGGCCCCGCACTCAGCAAGACCGTGTCTCAGCTGTACTGCACCGAAGGGCCTCTGTGCTGAGCGCGCTCGACATCCCAGCCAACCCCGGCCAAAATCGGGAGCCCAGTCCCGGACGCTCGGGAAACATCCACAGGCCCCGGTGCTGCTCTCCGGCCAGGTCCCTTCTTCCCCCTTCCTTCAGTCGAGCCGCCTGACCGATGACCTCGGGCCTGCGGACGATCCACTCCCGCGTCACTTCACCGCCGTTCCCAGGACCAGACCGGACCCCGAGGGAGTGGTGGGGGGGGTGGGGGTGGTGGGGGGGAGGAGAACCGGCAGCCGCCACTCTCTCTCCCCCCCCCCTCCTCCCCCCTGTCTCCCCCCACCACCCCCCCCCAAAAAAAAACCCCAGCTTCGGACGGATTTTTGCTTTTTTAACTCCACGATGATGTGAGACTTTTTTCTTCTGAAAGAGGGGTGGCATCTGGGCCGTTACCCCTGTTTACCAGCTCATCGTCGGGAAAGGGCTTTTTTTTTTATATAAAAAAAAACAAATCATGAATACAATGGAAGGTCTTCATGGTATTTTGGAGGCAGACCAGATTTTAAACCGAATAAATAGGGTTTTTTAAAAAGCTATATATTTCTGTAGGCTGCGTGCCATTGACAAGCCCCTTCGTCCCCTGTTATTAAGCAGCTATAAACTCCCAAATGTTATTTACACAAAACGCGGTGGCCTGCTCCAATCACTGCACATCCTGGTTTGAAGTCTTATTTTCTGGACAGGTCGCTTACAGGGACTGGAGGGAGGCCCTTTGGCCCCTCGAGCCTGTCCCACCCTCCGGTTCGATCGCGGCTGACCTGCACCTCAAGCCCGTGACCCTCCCCCGTCATTAACAACTCGATCGGCCGGCGTGGCGATTTCTGACCGGTCCCCCCCCCCCACCCCACACCTCGCCCTCTCGCGACTTTGGAACTCCCAGATGTGGGACGAGGAGGATTTGTCCGAGAGCTGTCTGCCGTTTAACCTCCCTCCTTTTCCGGGGCACAAAGCAAAAAAAAAACACAGAAAGGACAGGAGCGGGGGAGCTTTGCTTTTTTTTATTTTTTTTTTTAAAAAAGCGAGCGGAGAAAGCGACGGGAAGGGAACAGCAGGACTCAGCACCCCGCGTCCCCACTCTCGTGCGTCCCCCCCCCCCTCCCCCCGCCACACTCTCACCAGCAAACCCCAGCGATGGGGATCGTACTGTAACACGGGGCAACGCTTCACAACCCGCAGTCGACGAGGAGGGGCAGAGCGGCAGACAGTGGAGCAACGTCTGATACAGGGGCAACACAGTTAGGCAGTGAAGTTACAGCTATCTTAGTTTACACCCCCCCCCCCCCCCTCCACACCCCACCTCACTATGAAATAACGACAAGTTTTCCAAAGATACTTTTCTAAAATATGTGTAGGATTAATGTTTTTTTTTTGTGTGTGTGTTTGTGTGTGTGTGTGTATATATATATATTTATATATGTACGTGTATATCTGCATGGAATGCCTGTCGGTCCATGTAGAGCGTTGTAAGGAGTATCCCGTCCGCCAAGAACTCTCCCCGCACTTTGTCCCGATTTCGCAGGGCGCAGCGGTTTCCTGCTCCGGATGCTGGCTTAGAAATGCTGGCGCTGTCCCCTGGGCGGGAAGGTGTACGTTCCCTTGCTCCCCTTTCTTGTCAGTCCCGGGGGTGAGGTTCCACGATGCCCCAGGGGGTGGGGGGAGGGGGGGGGCGGTCGAGGTGCCACTCCTCTGTCCGAAGGCAGAACCAAGAGCCCCGCCCGCCGGAACCCCGGCAGTGCAGGGACAGGGCCCCGTGCCTCCTCCCCCCCCCCCCCCCCCTCCCCCCCCCACGCCCAGGGGGGGCGTACGGTGCAGGGAGAGTCGGGGGGCTGGGTGACAGGGGAGGCGAGTTACCCCTCTCCAGGGGAGGGGCAGCCTTGCTGTACCTGCTGTGTTTGACACGCTATGGACGGGATTTCCCGCTGACAGATACGTGCGGGGCTCTGTTCCCCAAACCCACACAAACTCCCGGATTTACAGCTGGCAGGCCGGATAAACCTAGTGAATTCCCACTTTGAGCACCGGCCATTTTGACTGTTCCGGCTTTGGGATGGTTGGTGGAGGAGGGGGAAGGGACTGGGATGGTTGCTGGAGGAGGGGGAAGGGACTGGGATGGTTTGGTGGAGGAGGGGGAAGGGACTGGGATGGTTGGTGGAGGAGGGGGAAGGGACTGGGATGGTTGGTGGAGGAGGGGGAAGGGACTGGGATGGTTGCTGGAGGAGGGGGAAGGGACTGGGATGGTTGCTGGAGAGGGGGAAGGGACTGGGATGGTTGCTGGAGGAGGGGGAAGGGACTGGGATGGTTGCTGGAGGAGGGGGAAGCGACTGGGATGGTTGCTGGAGGAGGGGGAAGGGACTGGGATGGTTGCTGGAGGAGGGGGGAAGGGACTGGGATGCTTGGTGGAGGAGGGGGGAAGGGACTGGGATGGTTGGTGGAGGAGGGGGAAGGGACTGGGATGGTTGGTGGAGGAGGGGGGAAGGGACTGGGATGGTTGGTGGATGAGGGGGAAGGGACTGGGATGGTTGCTGGAGGAGGGGGAAGGGACTGGGATGGTTGCTGGAGGAGGGGGGGAAGCGACTGGGATGGTTGCTGGAGGAGGGGGAAGGGACTGGGATGGTTGCTGGAGGAGGGGGAAGGGACTGGATGGTTGGTGGAGGAGGGGGAAGGGGACTGGGATGGTTGCTGGAGGAGGGGGAAGCGACTGGGATGGTTGCTGGAGGAGGGGGAAGGGGACTGGGATGGTTGCTGGGAGGAGGGGGAAGGGACTGGGATGGTTGGTGGAGGAGGGGGAAGGGGACTAGGGATGGGTCGTGCCCACCACTGCTCCCTCACCCTCTGGGGCTGGACACCAGCGGGAGGACAACCAACCCGCCCCACCCCAGCCGGGGCACCGCCCCCCCCACTGCCCCCCCCCCCTTCATTCCCGACCAATCAGATAAGCTCGAGATGTTCTCTTGTTGCTCAAATAGGTCCCCATTGCCCCCCCTAATCACCCCCCCTTCCCCATCAACGCCCCGCCCCCATCGCCCCCCCTGGGTTTTGCACGGAGCGCCTGGAGTTTAATTTTCAGATTTAGGAGGCCGGGTGTCAGTCCTGGAGGGGGCTTACAACACTGAGCCCAGGATGGGTGGAGAGCGGGGGGTGGGAGGGGGTGTGGAGAGCGGGGGTGGGAGGGGGTGTGGAGAGCGGGGGGGTGGGAGGGGGTGTGGAGAGCGGGGGTGTGGAGAGAGGGGGTGGGAGGGAGTGTGGAGAGCGGTGGGTGGGAGGGGGGGGTGTGGAGAGCAGGGGTGGGGAGGGGGTGTGGGAGAGCGGGGGTGGGAGGGGGTGTGGAGAGCGGGGGGTGGGAGGGGGGTGTGGAGAGCGGGGGTGGGAGGGGGTGTGGGAGAGGGCGGGGGTGGGAGGGGGTGTGGAGAGCGGGGGGTGGGAGGGGGGGTTGCGGGAAGGAGGTGAGGTGCAGGAGGAGGCAGCGTGCAAGTATTTTTCCCGAGGTGGCACCTTGTCTTTGTTCTTCGACCTGCCAGTTTAGTAGCTCATGTCGTTGTGTCCTGTCCTGTGGGGTACGTTCAACCGTTATTGTCGCTGGGCCCGTTGTTTAAATGTTTGCATGTTTTCTGCAGTGCAGTATCGTGTCAGAGGGAGGGTTCGTGTGCTCAAGGGATGGCGCTCTCTCTGATCGGCCAGGCAGGCTGATCGGCTGTGCGCCCCCCCTCCCCCACTCCAATTTCGGAGATGTTTACGCCCCTCGTGCGTTTTCATGGAATGTGAATTGTCTCTGTTGCATGTGTGACATACTGTGCAAAGTTGGAGCTCGTGTGTGTGAACCACTGTATGTGAGGTTGTTAGCAGTAATCGTGTACCCTGATCGTGTGCCTGTACTTTCCCGTCTGTGGGAGAGGTGAGGCCTCGCCAGCTTGGTGTGTTGC
>JANJGN010005380.1:0-7500 GCA_026770705.1 Isurus oxyrinchus
GTTGTTGGGTGGGTGGGGTGGGGGGGGGGAGGGGGTTGTTGGGTTGTTGGGGGGAGGGGTGTTGGGTTGGTGGGAGGGGGGAGTGGGGTGGGGGGGAGGGGTTGTTGGGTTGTTGGGGGAGGGGGTGTTGGGTTGTGGGGGGAGGGGGGTGTTGGGTGGGGGGGGAGGGGGGTGTTGGGTGGGGGGGGGAGGGGGTGTTGGGTGGGGGGGGGAGGGGGTGTGGGTGGGGGGGGAGGGGGTGTTGGGTGGGGGGGAGGGTGTGTTGGGTGGGGGGGGGAGGGGTGTTGGGTGGGGGGGGAGGGGGTGTTGGGTGGGGGGGAGGGGGTGTTGGGTGGGGGGGGAGGGGGGTGTTGGGTGGGGGGGGAGGGGGGGTGTTGGGTGGGGGGGAGGGTGTGTTGGGTGGGGGGGGGGAGGGGGTGTTGGGTGGGGGGGGAGGGGGTGTTGGGTGGGGGGGGAGGGGGGTGTTGGGTGGGGGGGGAGGGGGTGTTGGGTGGGGGGGGAGGGGGGTGTTGGTGGGGGCGTGGGGTGTTGGGTTGTTGGGGGGAGCGGGTTGTTGGGGTGGGGGGGCGTGGGGTGTTGGGTTGTTGGGGGAGCGGGTGTTGGGTGGGGGGGGGAGGGGGTGTTGGGTTGTTGGGGGAGCGGGTGTTGGGTGGGGGGGGAGGGGGTGTTGGGTTGTTGGGGGGAGAGGGTGTTGGGGTGGGGGGGCGTGGGGTGTTGGGTTGTTGGGGGGAGCGGGTGTTGGGTGGGGGGGGAGGGGGGTGTTGGGGTTGTTGGGGGGAGCGGGTGTTGGGTGGGGGGGAGGGGGATGTGGGTGGGGGGGGAGGGTGTGTTGGGTGGGGGGGGAGGGGGTGTTGGGTGGGGGGGGAGGGGGGTGTTGGGTGGGGGGGGAGGGGGGTGTTGGGTGGGGGGGGGAGGGGGTGTTGGGTGGGGGGGGGAGGGGGTGTTGGGTGGGGGGGAGGGGGTGTTGGGTGGGGGGGGAGGGGGTGTTGGGTGGGGGGGGAGGGGGTGTTGGGTGGGGGGGGGGAGGGGGTGTTGGGTGGGGGGGGAGGGGGTGTTGGGTGGGGGGGGGAGGGGGGTGTTGGGTGGGGGGGAGGGGATGTTGGGGTGGGGGAGGGGGTGTTGGGGTTGGGGGGGGGGAGGGGGTGTTGGGTGGGGGGGGAGGGGGTGTTGGGTGGGGGGGGGAGGGGGGTGTTGGGGTGGGGGGGGGAGGGGGTGTTGGGTGGGGGGGGAGGGGGGTGTTGGGTGGGGGGGGAGGGGGGTGTTGGGTGGGGGGGGAGGGGGTGTTGGGTGGGGGGGGAGGGGGGTGTTGGGTGGGGGGGGGGAGGGGGTGTTGGGTGGGGGGGAGGGGGGTGTTGGGTGGGGGGAGGGGGGTGTTGGGTGGGGGGGAGGGGGGGTGTTGTGTGGGGGGGGGAGGGGGGTGTTGGGTGAGGGGGGTGTTGGGTGGGGGGGGGAGGGGGGGACACAGTGCGGATGCTATGCGAGGGGATTAACAGCGCGGGTTAAATGTCAACACCAGCGAGCGTGAGCGAGGGAGAACGGGGGGACGGGGGCGGGGGGTCGGGGGTCGGGAGGGAGGGATGGAGGGAGGGAGGGAGGGTGTCGGTACAACAGGAGGGAGGGGAGGCTGTGGGGGGCCGGTGGAAACCCCCTCCCCGTCCCTCCGAGGGTCGTCTCTCCCTCCCTCTCCCTCTCTCCCTCCCGCCTCTCCCCGAGCGGGAAGGGGACTGTGGGGGGTGGGGGTGAATCGAATCCGTTGCCTCTTCCTCTGCTGCTGTGGCGTCCGAACCCCATTGGGGCCTCGATGGGTTGTTTTTGAGGTAAGGGGGGGAGGGGGTCCGAGCAGTGGGGGGATGGGGGGGGGGTTGGGGGTGGGGGGGGGGGGATGTGGGGCTGTTCCTGTGGATTTGGTGTTGGGGGGTACGTGTGTGGGGGGGGGGCGGGGGGAGTGGTCTGCGGGACCCGTCGCACCCACTTCCTGTCGCATGTACACCCTGTCGCGCCCACTTCCTGTCACATGTACACCCTGTCGCGCCCACTTCCTGTCACATGTGCACCCTTTCACGCCCACTTCCTGTCACATGCACTTCCTGTCAAGCCCAGTTCGTGTCACATGCACTTCCTGTCACGCCCACTTCCTGTAGCACGCACATGTCACACCCACTTCCTGTCGCGCATACGCCCTGGCACGCCCACTTCCTGTCACGCGTACACCCTGTCACGTCTGCTTCCTGTCACATGTACACCGTCGCACCCGCTTCCTGTCCCATGCACTTCCTGTCACGCCCACTTCCTGTCACATGCACTTTCCCTGTCACTCCCAGTTCCTGTCACATGCACTTCCTGTCGTGCCCACTTCCTGTCACATGCACTTTCTGACACGCCCAGTTTCTGTCACATGCACTTCCTGTCATTCCCAGTTCCTGTCACATGCACTTCCTGTCGTGCCCACTTCCTGTCACATGCACTTCCTGTCAAGCCCAGTTCCTGTCACATGCACTTCCTGTCGTGCCCACTTCCTGTCACATGCACTTCCTGTCAAGCCCAGTTCCTGTCACATGCACTTCCTGTCACGTCCAGTTCCTGTCACATGCACTTCCTGTCACGCCCAGTTCCTGTCACATGCACTTCCTGTCACGTCCAGTTCCTGTCACATGCACTTCATGTCACGCCCACTTCCTGCCGTGTGTAACCCCTGTCACGCCCACTTCCTGTCGCGCGTCTCCGATTCGCTTCCCCGGCCCCACCCCCCCACACCCCCCCCCCACCCCCTCACGTGATGGGCGGGCTCCAAAATGCCATCACCTCCCCCTTCACCCCCCACCACGTGTCCCCTGACTGGACCCGGGCGGCGCCAATGAGCGGGTCTGCCAGGTCCCACAATTAACAAAATCTCCCCCCAAATACGCCCCCCTCCCCCCCACCCCGGGCTTTGCAGTGTCCAGTGGGGTCAGGGGTCGGGTTAAGACGGCCAAGCTGACTCAACCCTGTTCAACCCCATCGATCAGGCCCCAGTGGTTCGCCAAACAAAGACTCAGACGCCAATTTTAAGGTCCCCAATTCCACAGGCAGGGAGATAGATGCCAATCTTAAGGCCCCAATTCTATGGGCAGGGATGTAGATGCCAAATTTCAGGCCCAATTCTACGGGTAGGGAGATAGACGCCAATTTTAAGGCCCAATTCTATGGGCAGGGACGCCAATTTTAAGGCCCCAATTCTATGGGCAGGGAGGTAGATGCCAAATTTCAGGCCCAATTCTACGGGCAGGGAGATAGACACCAATGTTGAGACCCAATTCTACAGGCAGGGAGATAGACGCCAATTTTAAGGCCCAACTCTACAGGCAGGGAGACAGACGCCAATTTTAAGGCCCCAATTCTATGAGCAGGGAGATAGACGCCAATGTTAAGGCCCAACTCTACAGGCAGGGAGACAGACAACAATTTTAAGGCCCCAATTCTACGGGCAGGGAGATAGACGCCAACGTTAAAGCCCAATTCAATGGGCAGAGAGACAGACGCCAAATTTAAGGCCCCAATTCTATGGGCAGGGAGACAGACGCCAAGTTTAAGTCCCAATTCTACAGGCAGGGAGACAGACGCCAATTTTAAGGACCCAATTCTACACGCAGGGAGATAGACACCAATTTTAAGGCCGCAATTCTAGGGGCAGGGAGACAGACGCCAATTTTAAGGCCCCAATTCTACGGGCAGGGAGACAGACGCCAATATTGAGGTCAAGTTGGGGATCCAATTCTGGTCAGACCTGCCGGTCGGGGAACTATCGGAGCGGGCGGGGGTTTGGTGGGGGTGGGTGAGGTGGGGGGGGTGGTGGGGTTGGTTTAGGGGAGGTTGGGTTGGGGGGAGGGGGGAGGGGGAAGTCCCTGCCTCGTCTGTCACCCCCCCGCTCACAGCCTTGACCGGACGTGGGTCTCTGGGCCTTTCCAACCCTGGTGGGGGGTGGGGGGGTGGTGATGGGGGGAGGTGGAGCTAAACAGAGTGAGGCGGGCGGGGCTAGGGGGTAGGTGGGGGGGAGGTGGAGCTAAACAGAGTGAGGTGGGCGGGGGTAGGGGGTAGGTGGGGGGGGAGGGGGAGCACCATGTCTTGGCCTCGTCCCCGGAGCAGGAAGAGGGCGGATGGGGGGCGGGGGGGGGAGAGGGGAGGGGGGAGGGGCGCGGGGAGTGGGGGATGGGCAGACGGGGGAGGGGAGGGGTGGGGGGAGTCGGTGATGTCAGTGGGGGTCGGGGAGCGGAGAAAGAGTCGGGAGGTACAGAGATTCACCCCCCCACACCCCCCCCACCCAGCAACAACAACTCGTCCCCGTTACTGCGGCTCCCGGCCCAAACCTGTCACTTCCCACCCACCCCACCCCACCCGCCCTCACCCCCCGCCCCCGCCTCCCACACACCCACCCAGCCGCGCCACAACCACTACCCCACCCCCACCCCCTCCCCCACATCGCAGCCTGTCCACCTCCCCCCCCACCCCCTCCACCCAGGCGTCATCAGGGCTCAAGGAACAAGATCCTTGCAACGAATTGGCTGTCGCACCCCATTGTTCCTCCGGTAGCGGCGAGGCCATCCAAACTGAGTCCGACACAGGTCAGCTGTGGGGGCAGAGAGACAGAGAGAGACAAGGTTAGATACAGAGTAAATACCCCCACCCCCCCCTCTACCCCCTCCCCCATCAAACACTCCCAGGACAGGTACAGCACGGGGTTAGATACAGAGTAAAGCTCCCTCTACACTGTCCCCATCAAACACTCCCAGGACAGGTACAGCACGGGGTTAGATACAGAGTAAATCTCCCTCTACACTGTCCCCATCAAACACTCCCAGGACAGGTACAGCACGGGGTTAGATACAGAGTAAAGCTCCCTCTACACCGTCCCCATCAAACACTCCCAGGACAGGTACAGCACGGGGTTAGATACAGAGTAAATCTCCCTCTACACCATCTCCATCAAACACTCCCAGGACAGGTACAGCACGGTGTTAGATACAGAGTAAAGCTCCCTCTACACCGTCCCCATCAAACACTCCCAGGACATGTACAGCACGGGGTTAGATACGGAGTAAAGCTCCCTCTACACCGTCCCCATCAAACACTCCCAGGACAGGTACAGCACGGGGTTAGATACAGAGTAAATCTCCCTCTACACTGATCCCATCAAACACTCCCAGGACAGGTACAGCACAGGGTTAGATACAGAGTAAAGCTCCCTCTACACTGTCCCCATCAAACACTCCCAGGACAGGTACAGCATGGGGTTAGATACAGAGTAAATCTCCCTCTACACCGTCCCCATCAAACACTCCCAGGACAGGTACAGCACGGGGTTAGATACAGAGTAAAGCTCCCTCTACACCCTCCCCCATCAAACACTCCCAGGACAGGTACAGCACGGGGTTAGATACAGAGTAAATCTCCCTCTACACTGTCCCTATCAAACACTCCCAGGACAGGTACAGCACGGGGTTAGATACAGAGTAAAGCTCCCTCTACACTGTCCCCATCAAACACTCCCAGGACAGGTACAGCACGAGGTTAGATACAGAGTAAATCTCCCTCTACACCGTCCCCATCAAACACTCCCAGGACAGGTACAGCACGGGATTAGATACAGAGTAAATCTCCCTCTACACCGTCCCCATCAAACACTCCCAGGACAGGTACAGCACGGGGTGAGATACAGAGTAAATCTCCCTCTAAAACGTCCCCATTAAACACTCCCAGGACAGGTACAGCACGGGGTTAGATACAGAGTAATGCTCCCTCTACACCGTCCCCCATCAAACACTCCCAGGACAGGTACAGCACGGGGTTAGATACAGAGTAAATCTCCCTCTACACCGTCCCCATCAAACACTCCCAGGACAGGTACAGCACGGGGTTAGATACAGAGTAAAGCTCCCTCTACACCGTCCCCATCAAACACTCCCAGGACAGGTACAGCACGGGGTTAGATACAGAGTAAAGCTCCCTCTACACTGTCCCCATCAAACACTCCCAGGACAGGTACAGCACGGGGTTAGATACAGAGTAAAGCTCCCTCTACACTGTCCCCATCAAACACTCCCAGGACAGGTACAGCACGGGGTTAGATACAGAGTAAATCTCCCACTACACCGTCCCATCAAACACTCCCAGGACAGGTTCAGCACGGGGTTAGATACAGAGTGAATCTCCCTCTACACTGTGCCCATCAAACACTCCCAGGAGAGGTACAGCACGGGGTTAGATACAGAGTAAATCTCCCTCTACACTGTGCCCATCAAACACTCCCAGGAGAGGTACAGCACGGGGTTAGATACAGAGTAAATCTCCCTCTACACCGTCCCCATCAAACACTCCCAGGAGAGGTACAGCACGCGGTTAGATACAGAGTAAATCTCCCTCTACACTGTCCCCATCAAACACTCCCAGGACAGGTACAGCACGGGGTTAGATACAGAGTAAATCTCCCTCTACACTGTCCCCATCAAACACTCCCAGGACAGGTACAGCACGGGGTTAGATACAGAGTAAAGCTCCCTCTACACCGTCCCCATCAAACACTCCCAGGACAGGTGCAGCACGGGGTTAGATACAGAGTAAAGCTCCCTCTACACTGTCCCCATCAAACACTCCCAGGACAGGTACAGCACGGGGTTAGATACAGAGTAAAGCTTCCTCTACACCGACCCCATCAAACACTCCCAGGACAGGTACAGCACGGGGTTAGATACAGAGTAAAGCTCCCTCTACACTGTCCCCATCAAACACTCCCAGGACAGGTACAGCACGGGGTTAGATACAGAGTAAAGCTCCCTCTACACCGTCCCCATCAAACACTCCCAGGACAGGTACAGCACGGGGTTAGATACAGAGTAAATCTCCCTCTACACCGTCCCCATCAAACACTCCCAGGACAGGTACAGCACGGGGTTAGATACAGAGTAAATCTCCCTCTACACCGTCCCCATCAAACACTCCCAGGACAGGTACAGCACGGGGTTAGATACAGAGTAAATCTCCCTCTACACCGTCCCCATCAAACACTCCCTGGACAGGTACAGCACAGGGTTAGATACAGAGTAAATCTCCCACTACACTGTCCCCATCAAACACTCCCAGGATAGGTACAGCACGGGGTAAGATACAGAGTAAAGCTCCCTCTACACCATCCCCATCAAACACTCCCAGGACAGGTACAGCACGGGGTTAGATACAGAGTAAAGCTCCCTCTACACTGTCCCCATCAAACACTCCCAGGACAGGTACAGCACGGGGTTAGATACAGAGTAAAGCTCCCTCTACAGCATCCCCATCAAACACTCCCAGGACAGGTACAGCACGGGGTTAGATACAGAGTAAAGTGACAGACGGGGCGAGCAGTCTTACCTTTAATCTTCTCTTCCTCCTGGCAGACCGTCCGCATGCAGATCTCCTTGTTGACCACGTACATCCTCCGCAGACTGAGGAGGGTAACAGGGGTGACAGGTTGACAAACATCCGTTCTTT